>CAWUFW010000414.1:3087500-3090000 GCA_963921515.1 Calotriton arnoldi
AGCGGATGGAATTCCAATGTTACCTATGACTTGAATTATGCACCTTCTCAGAACTGTGATGTAACAGCTCCCTTTAGCTGTTTTCGAATATTCTGTGAATTACCTCTTGTTTTTTATCTTTACTGAACATCTCTTACTTACCTTTATATCTCTTACTTATCTCTATATTTCTCAACTTTTATATGAATTACCTCTTGTTTTTATCTCTCTTGAGCGCTTATTTTTACATTTCTTACTTTCTCAATGATTATATGATCAATGCATTCTCTCTAAATATTGCTTACTTTACGTTATGTACTACGTCATCTCACCTGACATACAGCCTGTATTTTTTAACAGCAGACTACTGTTTACATTTTGGCGAGTATTTTGTTTATGTTTACTGCTGCCTGTAGTCCTACTTTGATTGCATGCCACGTCGATTTTTTTCAAAATCACGTTTGTAGATTATCGCAAGATCATTTGCCCGAACGATATTCACGCTGCGGGAAATTGTCCTTCATGCATCAGTAAGCTTTATGTTTTCTATAAGCTTTTACTTTGGTTTCTTCATGGGCGCACTTTGATTGATATGTTATGCACATGCATGCTAAGGATGTTGACACGTCACTTTGACGGGTGTATAGTTTTTACTAAACGGCTCGTTAAACCTCATTTGCACTACGACTGCGAATCCTGACCTCGCACATTAAACTCGCATGGAAAACTTGGTATCCGTTATATCTTCATCACCCATGCACTTTCTTTATAGTTTTTGATCACTAGACATTTAGGTTTTAGTGAAATCACGTTTTAAATCCAATTTGGTTCACTTTTTATTTTATGGACATAGTTTGTATCGTTTGACCATTGGTTCATGGGTATTACTTTACCACTAACTTTTGGTTTTTTAACGTGACACTGCGTATCGTTTCACTGTAACAATGATTATTATGGTCTTGCTCCCGTATATTGAGTGGCGTATTCTATGATTATTTACAGATATTCCTTGATGAAGGCCAAGTTTGACCGAAATGCATTGGGATGATGGAATTGTGAATCATCTTGCATGTTGGAAAAGTAGTTTTTGACTACCAAAAGAATTCATGTTGTGAAGCAACAATATATGAACATTAGCAACATCACCTTTTGAATACGTTTCTTATTGAAATTGTCATTTCTATCGTTATTAACCTCATCTGAGGATTTCAGACTAGTGCCCTGGGGACATACCCCAATGGATATGGGGATGCAGCCAGAGTTCATTGAACGAGTGCCACACTTGTTGCACTGGCAGACTCAATGAATTCATTCTGACGGTCAAAATAGGAAAATGTAAGTTCAGGAGGGAGTCCATTGACTATTTGGGGCACTCAATTTCTGCTGGTGGTGTGATGCCCAAAGAAGACTTGGTTGACACTATTCACAAGTTACATTCTCCTACTAATAAAGAAGAAATGATGAGTTTTCTAGGAATGGCTGAATATTACAGTAAATTTGTTCAAGGTTTTGCCAGTTTGTGTGCCCATATGAGAGGATTGCTCCGTAAAGGGAGTGAGTTTATATGGGATCAAGCGTATGAAGCAGAGTTTTTCAATATTAAAGGAAAGATTAAGTAGTGCACCAAAATTGAAGAGTTTTGATCCTAAGAAGAAGTCAATCCTGATAACTGATGCTAGTATGAAGGGACTAGGTGCTGTTTTGTTGCAGAGGAATGCACAGGATAATGTAATTCTGTTTCTTTCTAGGAGTTTGAGGGGTGCCGAACTGCGCTATTCTGTTGTGGAAAGAGAAGCTCTGGCCATCTATTGGTCTGTAAAAAAATTGAGAAATCTCCTGTGAGGCTGTGTGTTTGAAGTAAGGACGGATCACAAACCGTTGTGTGAGATTTTCAAGAAAAATGCAATCTCTAGTAGGATCACCAAATGGGATGTGGCTCTACAAGAGTTTGATTTCCACATTAAATATTTGCCAGGTGTTGAGAACAAGGTAGCGGATGCATTGTCCCGTTTGGTAGATGGGGATGAGATGAGTTTATCTGGTGAAAGTGAGCAAGATGAGGAAGTAGTATGTGTGATAGAAAGTGGTAGTATTGCCAAGGAAAGGTGGCATGAAGCTCTTGCCGCTGATCAAGGTATGGTTAGAGTATTAGATTGGGTGTAGAAAAGTTGGAAAATCAGACCCAAAGGTGATGAGGAATTAGAAAAGTTTTGGCATGTTAAAGATGAGCTGTCAGAGCAAGAAAGGCTTTTGGTCAGAGGCACGAGGTTGGTTCCCCCAGTATCCCTTAGGGAGGAACTTATCTGTTTAGCTCATGCAGGTCATCAGAAAATATCCAAAACAAAGGAGAGACTCAGGTTGACTTTCTGGTGGCCACGAATAGATTCGCATGTGGAACGTATTATTAGAGATTGTGTTCAGTGTGCGTTAAGTGAGAAGGTGACTAAACCTAAGGTACAACCTATGGTTATAAGAGGGCGCTCTAATGGTCCATGGAAGGAGGTTGGGTTGGATATTGTTG
>CAWUFW010000415.1:4200000-4437500 GCA_963921515.1 Calotriton arnoldi
TTCCTCTCCGTGTCCTCACCACCCTACAAGGCTTCTTGCGTATATGTTTTATTTACTTAATTGTTTAACACAGTTTACAAATTAGACCTTAACAGGTAACGGAGCCCTTTGTTCCACTGCCGCCCTTTGACACTGCTAGCTGACATTAAAACAGGTATTCTTAAAATATTGCGTGTGCCGTCTATGCCTTGAGAAACCACTTCAACTTTTCAGACAAGGTCAGGCGGTACAGAATCTTTCTGGAGATTAACCATGTCAGCAAAAATGTTTAAAAGCTTAACATCTGCAGAAGCTCATGCAGCAAAAATATCTTTAATGACCCTGAAAAGTTGGCTCTGCTTTTTCGCATCGATCGGCCTTAGGATTGCAATGCGTGACTGGCCTAAAATTTGCACTCAAAAACAGCAATTAATGTTATGATGGGAAACACACAAAAAATTACAAAATGAAACTAGGCAAGCTGTAAGGAACGTTTTGTTTGTGACATGGTATTTGCACAAGTGCATCTCTAATTAACTGGACGCTAGAAAGGGCCAGTGTCCCGTCTATGTTTAATAGTGGCCGAGAGGCATTTTTCATCCACTTCTGATTTTGTTGTGCGGTTCTGATACATTGTATGGTATTTGTGGATTCGGGTGTGCCATTGTTATGGCCTAACAACACTGACTGGTGTGGTAATTGCAGAATAGGCCGGACCTGGGATTTCAGTAGCTTCTTATATGATGGAGAGAGACGAATGCACCTGAGAAGGGCTCGGGACGTCCACTCCAGTCAGAAGCTGGGAAGAGCTTGAGACCAAAACGGAGAATGCGTTGTAATGTACACTGTGGTAGTGCTGGGGATAGAAAGGAGCATTGCAGATTCCATGTCAAGGGTAGAGGATGTGACAAAATGGTCACAGCTGCCCACTTTGGAACGGGGGAACCAGGTCCAGCTTCGAGTCTCGGGTTCGGCTCAACAGCCTGTGATTCTGGGCAAATCACGACATCCAACTGTGCCAATCAAGCAAATGAATGTGTCCTAGTGTAACGTAACTGGTTCTCATGTAAACTGCTATAATAATCTGCAAAAAAAAGGGTAAAGACGTGATAGAGAGTATAGGAGCAGTGAGTAGCCTGGGCCTCCCGGGCCATAATCCAGAGAAGAAAATTACCTCCCAAGTAGTCAGCAGTGCTAATTGAGGATGTGGTTGGAGCAACTAGAGTAAGTGGGTGGAGCCACTGGTGGAAGTGGGTGGAGCTGAGGGAAGTGGGTGTGGCCTCCTAAAAAATTTGAGCACCTGCACTTCATATTTTACAAATTAAGCACTGGAGTTAACTCAGATAACTATAACTGCTGAATTTCACTGGTTTCGTACGAGGGAAATCTGAGCCTAACTATAACGTCCTTATAACGTTGTTTTTTCAGTGAATTTCTAAGGTTTTTCTAATTCTATTTCCTAACTATAACGACCATGTAACCTTTGTTTTTTTAAGTGACTATATATATATATACTTAATAATTAATAATACATATATACTAATATATATATATATATACTAAATAATTAATAATGTTTATATATTTAAAAAGTTATGAAACAATTTACATAATTAATAATTAAATAATTATCAAATAAACATCGTTTAGTTAACAAGTATTTACTTTTATAAAAACAATTTAATGATTTACTATTTTAAAAAAATATTAAAATAATAATTTAATATTACTTTATTAACTTCTCACCCTACACCCCTGAAAACCTAGCAGTCCACACCTAAAATAAAACTAAAATAATTAAGTATAGCACAATTTACATAATTGATAATAAATGAATTAATTAACAATAATGAATTCAATGTTAATTATTTATTACTTAATTATCTTCCTACCCTATACCCCTACAAACCCAGCAACCCGCACCTAAAATATAACTAAAATATATAAGTATTACACAATTTACAAATTAACAACTAATATTTAATTTTTAATCAATTACTTAATTAACTCCTTACCCTAAACCCTTACAAACCTAGCTAACCACCCCTAAAATATAACTATAGTATATAAGTATTACACAATTAACATAATTAAAATCAATTAAAAATTCATTCTAATTTAATAATTAATTTCTAATGAATTATTACTTAACTTCCCACCCTAACCCCCTACAAACCCAACATGCTACAACACTATAAATTACTATTAACAATTAAATAAAAACTTCAAAATCACTTAAAATGACAAACTATATCTAAAAAAATAATAAAAATGACACAAACAATAGTAACACATAAAATTACTATATAAACCTAAACACATTCAAATACATAAATAATATTTTTTACAACTATATCACTGAAAACGATTTTATAATCAACAATATTATTAAAAACTATATTACTTACCTAAAAATACGATATTCTTGGCAGCGATCTTTTTACATCACAATATTTTTGTATCACGATATTATAATTCCAAAATTCCAAAATTTCTGGGAATATTTACATCTCAATATTTTGTCGAAACACCATCCTGTGGTTAGCTGGTCACCAAAGGTTGGAGCACTTCGGGTAGTGGGTTGGGACTGAAGGAAGAGTTTCGTCTGATCTATCGATACACTGTTCCATTGTTAGGAACAGTGATACTACCACAATTGCATAGAAAAAAAGAGAACAAGGTTTGTGTCGGTAGAAAAGTGAAACCCATCCAATAGAGCAGACCAGCTGAAATTTCGAATCCAACCCTGATTGTTCAACCGTCATCTCTGTCTCAGAACATGTCCCAGTCAGATTCCCTTTATATAATGAAGAGCAAACTGTCCAAAGTACAATCAACAAACGATAAGCACTCAAAGAACTTTTAATAAAGTGACATTCCCAACTGCACCACCTTTACAAAAAGAAAATGAATTAAGTGAACATTTTGAGTGTTTTACAGACTTTAGCTCTCATGACTTGAGGACAGAATTATCTAAATGTGAGACTGTTCCCTTAAACGATTTGATAGTATAGAGGAAAGACAGTAAGCACAAAAGAAATAAAATTGTTGAAAGCCTTTCTTATGAAACATATAGGGAAGAGTTAAAAATAGCATAAAAGAATATACTAGACTACTTTAGAGTTACACCTGGCTTGCTTGGTCATTGATCACACTAATAGATTGGTTAATAATGGTGGTGTTTCCTTTAAGGAAGGCGCATGGAGGGGGCGCTAGAGAGCGGGCAGCAAGATGGCCACACCTTAGTGCAGCTCTGCTGGTCAGGGCTATCAATCCGATCATAATCCTGCGGAACAACTGTCATTGCTTCTTATATCGAGGCGCGAGTGGTTGCCTGACACCTGGCAAGTGCGGCGGAGGAGATATTGCACAAAGAAAACGAGTTGCAGTGGGAGGCGGCACACAGTGCGGATCGCAGTGTGTGCACAGCAGAAGAAGCATGGCGGCTGCTGTTCACCGTGAACAAGCAGATAGGTGAGCGAACGCAGGGAGAGCTGCCTGCTCGCAGGGTTGAAAGATCGAGCGGCTGGCGCCAATAACCCAGATCATACAGACCGTGACTGGGGAGGAACACGCCAGTTGGTGGGCTGTAGTAACAGCGGTGGAATTGCAGGCCTGATCTCAGCCTGACGAAGCATAGCCCGCAGGGCACCCTAAGCAGAGAACTGGCCAAGGAGCGTGCAGCCGCCGAAAAGGCTGCGAGCGCTGCAGTCGGAATGAGCGACCCGTGCTGCGGGGCCCCGCTGAACAAGCCACATTAAAAAAGAAAGAGAGACAGCGCGAATCAGCGGGTGGAGCTTGGATGGGCCCGTACCTGTGGGGCGCCCTCTACTGCTACGAGCCGTCTACCTCGATGAGTGAGACCGCTTAGCCACACGCATCAATTTATGGATAAGGAGATATGTAGCCAGCACCTCACTTAGAGATAGAAGAATAAAGAGTAAACTTGCAGCACATGTTCTGCACATTCATCGTGGTGCCTACTGACTAGATTCATGGTTGATGTCGTGATCGGCTGCCTCTGTGGTAGGAAGTACATGATTCCTGCATTGCAGTGACGGGAAGAAGGAACAGGTCATTATCTGAATCGGAGACGCTGATCTGTGGCTCAGTGGCAAGTGTGGCTCAATGGTTAGAGCGGCAGACCCGGATGCAGAGATCTGGCCCGGGACCAGGGTTCAATTCCCGCCTCGGCGGGTCTTGGGCTCAATTTCCTCGGACCTGATAATTCTCGCCTCGGTGCCTATTCTAATCATGGGTCCCACTCTGCAACTCTGGGCAATAGCTTGCTTAATCTCCACAACGGCCCCACCAGCGCTGGGATGCCTGGCTTCACCTTGGGGGTGCCCAGGAGTGGACATTTCACAGGGAAAAGACAGGAAGGGTTCCACAGCGGTATGCGTACAGCGCCAGGACACCCTAGGGTAACAGTGCGCTTTACAAGTACAAATTTCATTTCATTTCATTCATTTCATTCATTCATCTTAATCTGAATTGCAAATAAGGTCTGTGGGGAAACACGGTGAAAGTAGCTGGGGAGTGGGCCCCCCCCCTATCGTGCCTGTGACTTGTGCAGGCAGGACCTGCACGCAGATCAAGAGCTCTGAAGTGCTGCCTCACTGGGAACGTTGCATTCGATACCACAGCACAAGGAATTCCACATCTCTGACGAGATCCAACTGAAAAATTTGCATGGTGCCCTGGAGAAACGCAACCCCCGGGTGCACTACTAAGCGGGCGACGTCCTTTCTCCACTACTAACAAACATCCTGTGCCTCGCACCTGCTCTTGGATCAGGAGAGTGCAATTGAGCAGCTTAGCCATGTGGAAAACTGATAAACAGCAGTCAAGGCAGATGTTCGAAGCTCGACGATCCACGAAATCCCACCTGCATGCAATGTCGGACTCAGAGCAAGACCTATCAGCAGGTGGTCGGTCCACCTTGGAAAGCACACTACTAGCAATGCAGTAAAGCCTGCAATCTATTAATGGTAAAATCGATGCATTAAATCTGTGGATGGACCACATGGCAGCAAAGTTGGATAAGCAGGGCACTAGCATCACGGAAGCTGAGCAATGCATTTCCACTGCTGAGGATGGCTTGAGTTCATGAGTATGAAATGTTTGAATACGGAATTATTTTTAGCAGTCATACAGGCAAAAAAACAAGGACTTGGAAGCGAGGTCGCAACTGAATAATCATCATTCCAGAGTCCAAAAATACTGGCAGACTGGAACAATATGTTGAAGCCCTGCTCAAGGAGATGTTCAGTGCAGAACATTTCTCCACAGTGCTGATTGTTGAATGCACTCATAGGTCTCTTGCCCCCATACCAATACCAGGTGCCCCTCCGAGGTCCATAATCGCTAAGCTGCTGAACTACTGAGATTGCGATACTGCGCTTCCACTGGCGCGTGAGGCGGGTGCCACGTCATATCAAGGGGACGAGGTGGCGCTGTACCCGGACTTCACAGCAGCGGTCCAGGCAGCGCGGCGAGAGTTTCTACCATTGAAGAAAAGGCTACAGATCATGGACATACAGTATGCAATGCTGTACCCGGCCCGATTGAGGCAAAAATCTTCACAACTCCCAAAGAAGCGATGTCCCTCATCAAAAAACTGGAATGTCCAGACAAGAGTCACCAGGACAATGATAATGAGGATAGCACAGTCTAGAAATACAGCTGGTTGGCTCGGCTGCTGTTGAGAGACTTGACGCATGCCACACAGTGAGGTACCAAGGATGAGAGGTGCGCCAGTTAATTTTGATTAATCGCTGGGGCTGTTATAGGCATAAATATTACAGGACCAATACTGTATGGCACCTAATGCCAGAGAACTGCTACGTCTGATTGTTACGGTCATTCATTATGAGCGGTAGTGTACACTGATGTAATAGATGGTGTTGGGATAGCATTGCATTAGCATCACTCAGCTATTGGGATATACGTAGGTCCTTCAGCTACTGCCTCGACCATCCCCGCTCCATGGGGGAATATTGCCCACTAGAGCCCCCTAGAGGGAGTACCCCAAGTGTTTGTGGTTTATGTTGTAAATTCTTGCGTGCAAGCCCGAAGGCTTGTTAGTCATATTACTCAAGAGTTTTCCTGCTCGTATGGGAAAATCCTTGGCATGATTGAGATGCTGAGGTGGGTGGGATGGGAGTTTGGATTACGAAACTCATCTGCCATGATACAAGATGGTTGCCACAAATACTTCATTATCACAGATACGTTGATGCAGTACTTGTTAATTGATATTGGCTGAGCGTAGGCCCGCACCACATTAGAGTCACCAGGAGGCCGCATGTCTTCGGTCACATGGTATGTTAGGGGCCTCGACAACCCGAAGAAAACGAGACAAGTGCTAGCGTACTTGGACTGACACGGAATTCAGGTTGCGCTTCCACAAGAAACGCACCTTACACGACACACAGAGCATGCCATTGCACCTAAATGGGCTGGGGTGAGGGAGGTCTCCTCCTACTCCTCATACTTGAGAGGGGTAATGGTTCTAATAAAAAAAGATGTGCCTTTCACTCTTACCCACTCAGAGACAGATGATCAGGGAAGATATGTAATCATGCTGGGACAGCTATATGGCACCTTGATGTGTATGGGCCTAATATACATGACCAAGAGTTTTATATGACTGTGTGGAATTGACTGCACACACTGCCATCACCCGCAGTCATCGGGGGGGATTTCAACACTCCCTTGGATCCACACAAGGATCGCTCGTCCATGACAGCTGGGACTGGTAGGCAGGCAGTAGGGTTGATAAGTGAAGGAATGTGAGAAAGTGGCCTCATTGATATTCTGAGACTGAGGTATCCTGAAGGTAGAGAGGATACCTACCATTCATCTGTTCATAACTCCTGGTCCTGACTGGACTATTGGCTAGTGACAAGGAAGGTGAACGCATGGACGACCTCCATTAGGCACCTACAATAAACATTGTCTGATCATGCCCCGGTTCTATTAGTGATAAGTATTCCTACACATATCCCCGCCCAGTTTCAGTGGCGATTGCAGGCGTCCTCCTTATTAGACAAGGTTTCAAAAAAGGAGTGAGGGCGGTGATGGTAAACTATTTCCATAACAATGTGGGGTCAGTATAAAGTAACTCTATTATATGGGAGGCATTTAAGGTGACAATAAGGGGAGCTTGTATAGGTCTTCAGGCCGGGGATCTCAAATCCATTCGTACCCATCTCAAGCACATAGAATCCGTGCTATTGGGACTAGAGAGTAAGTATGAAGTTGATCCAAACTCAGCCACATTAGCAGAGATCCGGGAGAGGGACACTAAATACAATGAGACGGCAGAACAGGAATTCCAGCACATGTCAAAGACGTGGAAAGCCAGAGTTTATGGCGAGGTGGGCAGGCCAGGCCGCACTTTAGCCGGCAAAATTAAAGATCCCTGGGCACGGTCGCATATATTTGAGGTGGCGACTGAGGATGGCAGGTTGTGCCATGATATGCTAGTCATTGTTGATGCTTTTGTTAGCTTTTACGAGCGCATGTATGCTGACCGCAGATCAGCGGAAGAGGTGTAAACGGCGGACTACCTTGAGGATATTGCCTTGGTGTGGCTTTCTAAAGGTCACAAAAAATTCCTGGTGCTGCCGCTTACAACAGAAGAATTAAAGGAGGCTATCTGTACTCTACCTAACGGCAAGGCAACTAGGAGTGATGGATTACCTGGGGAGTTTTATAAAGAATATATAAATGTATTGGTCCCATGTCTGCACGCAATGTATTTAGAAGCATATCAAAAACCGATTCTCCCATCGACACTCCAGTAAGCCCTTACAGTCACCTTATTAAAACCTGATAAACTCCCCCAAAAGTGTGATATAAACCGCTGTCCCTCATAAACACAGACGTTAAGATACTCGCCAAAGTCCTCGCCACACGACTCTGACTTCTCCTACTGACCATGGCCTTCCCAGATCAATCCGGCATTATGCCGGCACGGTCCACAACGCATAATCTGGGTACCTTATTTGCGGTGCTCCATCAATTGGAACCCACACTTCCAGCTGCGGCAGTCCTTTTGGATGCCGCAAAGCCTTTCAACTACATCCAATGGCAATTTATGTTCGAGATACTACACCGAGTGAGTGTCCCACAGGCCTTATCATGCCGGATAAAACAATTATATACTGGACTTGTGGCCAGGGTGTGAGTGAATGGACACACGTCCAGGACCTTCCCAGTTTTTAAGGGCACACAGCAGAGGTGCCCGCTGTTGCCTCTTCTGTTTGAGATAGCATTCGAGCCATTGGCGTTTATACTGTGACAGCGGCATACAAGTGTTGCACTGCTGGATCCAACTTAGAACCCCTTGCACGAGAACACCTACTATATGAATGGCACTCAGGATTATGTTTAAACTGGTCGAAGTCAACAAAATTTCCCTGACACGGGTCAGCGAGCCGCATGCACTGGAGTACCCTCTAGAATGGTGTGATGACCCTGTGAAATATCTGGGGATATGGGTACATAGAGATCCCAATTTGGTCATAAGCTACAATTATGTAAAGCAGTCTCACGACTTGAGGATCAGGTGTCGAGATGAATCAGGCTCCCACTGTCCTTCGCAGACAGAATAGCACTTATGAAAATGGTAGTGTTACCGAAATGTCACTGACCATGTCATGAGTGATGTAATATGTGAGGTCATAAGCAGTGCATTGCGGGGGCACGAGTTATAGTTAGATCTCTTACTGGAATGGCTGAATTTCTCTGGGTTTGTACAAGCCTAACTATAACGTCCTTGTAACCTTCATTTTTTTCATTGAATTTTTAAGGTTTTTTTTTCCCTTTTTCTAACTATAACGTCCCTGTAACGTTTGGTTTTTTGAGTGAATTTCTAAGGTTTTTTAAATGCTAATTCCTAACTATAATGTCCTTGTAACCTTTGTTTTTTGCAGTGAATTTCTATGGTTTTTGTAGGTTTAGCCTGCACAGCGTTTGCGCTGTGCTTGTGAAATCTATTGTTTTTAATATAAACTTAAAAGGGGATTACATCCCGCCCCCTCTCTTTCCTGTTTTTTTATTGGTTCCTGTGCTTGCCACTTACTTTTCCTCTGTTACTATTGGCTGTAGCATATTTACCTGCATTTACCAATGCTTGTTCCTCTTATAAGTTTCCCATCGCCAAAATACTGTTAACATCCGCTTTGGTGGAACTATTTTTGCATAAAGTTCCGCCTCTTTCTGCTATTTTGTCTTGCAGCAAATTTATATATCGCCTCTTATCACCGGGAGAGATTAAGTGATTTGCCCAGAATCCCAGGATGTTGCATCGCCGAGACTCCAACCGGGATCCCCAGCTCTCGAATTAGCAGCTCTGGCCACTGCGCACATCCTCTCTACTCTTGTGATGCTTGTAAGGGAGCTCTTTCCTTGGTCCAGGACGGAAATTGAGAAAAACTGCTTATTATTCATTATATAGACGAAACCAATGCATTACCACTGTTTGCATAAATTGCACTCAATAGTGTTGTTCAGCCTCTTCTTAATCGCTGTATTTTCACATAAAGGATCATAGTAGCATTACAATATCTTCACGGAATCTCACACTTTTGATCAAGCGGGGAGATACAATCGCATCCCCAAGTTCCCTATTTCCAAAATCTGTAATTTAACCACTTAACTGCTGCTCTTTCTATAGCATATCTACTTGGAAAACATGCTTTCCGTTTCAAATGTCAAAAAAGCACAGACGTAAGCAATCCTGCAGTAAGCACAACTTCTGCTTAGAATATGTACTGTGCAGATTTTCGCTGTATTTGGCGTTCATGTGCAGTGGAGACCTATCCACAAGAGGGTGACATGTATATTATTTATTTTTTGAAGACCTGTATAGCGCGAACTTGGACCAAGGGTGCTTTACTTGCGAGCCAGGTCAAATTACTTTTTAAAGGCAAGGGGTGATTTAGTGATTTGCTAAGGATCACAAGATGCTGAGATGAGGGTGGGACTCGAACTCTATCCCCAGTTCCAAAGCTTGCAGCTGTGGCTGTTAGGCCGCATCTCCTTCCTCTGTGTGGTTACAAAGAGTACGCAACAGCATTTACATATCTCAAGGATGTTGGATTAATTGGGCAAAGGAGTGGGAGTCGGAAGAGAGTAGAGGTGTCACTTCGCCTATATGTCTGTAAGGGGATTTAATGAATGGTGGTCATAGGAGCTGAGCTCAAGAGAGAACAAACTGAACCTCAAGTTTAAATCTAGATTCCTCAGCAAACAGGCTTGCCACCTTCTCTGAAATGCATTCTGTAGTCTCTGAATTGCCTTGTGTGGGGCCAGAGGCATTAGCTACCACCCCCTCCTTCTTGATTGGTTGTAGGGTAAGTGAACATTTGTCTCGGTTAGTCTGTGGTCAAGTCCACCATTTCGCCCTGCTTGCTGTATGGCATCCATAGGAAATGATACAATTGTCTTTTTAAACAGTTGATATGGGATACGAAGTGTGAGCCAGTGAGCACACAAACAATTCAGGGAAAACAATATCATTTACTCCGAACGACCCCCTTGCTCTAAAGCTGTTCCGTGGTCAAATAGAGATATTTTTGTATATTTTGATTTTCTGTTGGGTACCATGAACAATAAGTTGTCACCACAGAGAGTTTGAGGAAGGAGAGGTAACACATAGATATGACATGAAAGATCTTGTAAGCCACCACATATGTCTATATCTGCCTTGAATGTCTGCAGTAATGGAAAACCCTTAAGATTGGAATACAGCATGCATGTGTGAGAACTGATTTGTTTACATCATAAAAAAGTGTTTTGTGTCGCACTGTGTGCTAAGTATTAGGCTCAAAGCGCGGAGAACAAGTTCAGCATGACATAAACATCTAGTACTTCCCAGGGAATAATCATGTGGTCAGATGTATGTGAGAAGCAACATTTTCACATTTCAATTGTTACTAGTTCGTGCTAAAATTACACAGTAAGGTGTTTCAGGTGAGTTGGTCGGTTCAGGGTTTTGAGTTTTACACACTTCTGGGCCAGAGACCATTTTCATTATGATGTTGCAGCTGGTTTTATTTATTTATTTATTTTTGGGGCATACTATGAAGCCAACATGTAGGTACTGGTTTACGTGCCCATGACTTGGGAAATATTAGAATTGTATTTTCTACATTACACATGCCTTTTCTCCATTGGGAGAAATTACCCCATTTGGCGTTGTGGTTTTAATCTTTGCCTGTTTCTAATAGTGCTAGGTTTTGATAGAGGTTATGTGATGAAAATGCCTCTGTATATATTTAATTAAGGAAAATATCTGCCATCATGCTCATGTTTCTGTGGTACTGGTTCTGAACCCCTGGTCTATGGTGAAACCTAGCAAAACCAACAGATTTAAATTTCTTTTTTCTTTTATTTCTTTTTTTATTATTCAGTAAAATCTAATTGTAGAGACACACATCCTAATCTGACGAATCTGTAGATCTTGGAAAAATCAGTCTTTATGAACTGAGATCCCCAGCTCTTGAGGCCAGCAGCTCTGGCTGCTGCACTATATCCTCTCCACTCTTGTGATACTTGTAAAAGAGCTCTTTCCTTCGTCCCGGACGGTGATTGACAAAAACAGCTTATTGTAGGAGAGTAGGATCTGCTTCTTATAGTTACCCCCACTTTTTGCTGATGTCTCACTGTTTTTGGCCTAGTCTGACTGGGATCCTGCTATTCAGGACCCCAGTCTATCTGCTTTCTCCTATAAATTGATTGAATGTACTTTAGGTACACTCCAGATTGGATTCTGGGGTACCCTTATCAGTCCCTAGTATATGGTACACCATGTACCCAGGGCATAGGTACCCCAGAGGCCTCCCAGGGGCTGAAGCATGTATTGTGCCACCCCTGAGAGACCATTCAAAATAACACCACAGGTCTGCTACTGCAACCTGTGTAAGGAGGTGCATGCACCCCTTACTTAGATATAGGTTACCTATATCTACTCTAAATCACTGCACATATAAACCTATCAGTCACCCCTATGGCAGGCCTTATCAATCCTGAAGGCAGGGTGCTGGGTTTTACATGAGAGGGTGCCCCTGCATGAGCAGAGCCCCTCTGAAGCCTTCGGAATCTATTCCCCGGGGTTGTCTGTGATGCAGCCAACCATATATACTTAAGTGCATTATAACCTCGCGGTAAATGCTAACTTTAAAACGGCTGCTTAGAAACATGTCGTGTTTGGTGTCAAACACCTTGGAATCATACCTCCACACCAGTAACTGGTGTGGGGGTATGATTCCTCCCTTGTAGTACCACTACTATGGGGCACCGGTCTACCCGGTACCAGCTTTCTCGACCTGGGCAGCACAAAATGGATGCTTCCAGCCACAGACACGAGTCTGCCCTCCTGCTGCTGAGCCAAGCTCGAGCAGAGTAAGGCCTGACAATAGGTTTCCTGTCACAGGGAGGTGTGACCACCTCCCAGACAGGCTTTAGTGTATTGGGGCTGGGTGGGTGCACTCTTAGAGTGCCAGAAAGTCTGCACTGGGGGCACATTTGGTGTCCCCGTGCATAGTCCAACTCAAACCAGTTGCAGGAGACATTGGCTCCTGCTCTGGCGCGAAACTGGACAAAGGACATGGGTGTAGCCACCCCTCTGTCCTGACCCTCCCCTAGGTGGGTCCCCAGAGTTAGTCCAACCCCTTCCTTGGGTTTAAAGTAGGAAACCTGACTACAATACTTTAGATTTTACCTGGACTAAACTCTGCAAGCAGAAACCAAGTACTTCGACGGTTTACACTTCGCTGGACGACAGAAGAATCTCCCTTGGAGTAAAGGAGTTACTCCCCTGCAGCAGCAGGCTCCTAAACGCATCTGACTGGTTTGCATCTCCCGAGCTCCTGAGGACTCCGAAGATTTCTGCAACACAGGAGGTGGGTTCCCGAGTGTCCCTGAGGTCGATCTGCTCTCTCAGCAATCCTGAAACCAGTATCCCTCGTGGGGACCGTGCAACCCGAACCCCTGTGCACCATGTACTTTTGCAGCAGCATATGCTTTTCGGCAATCCCTGAGGCTGTGCTTTGGACTACGTGTCGTCCCAACCCCGAGCAGCATTTCCACCAAAGATCTCCGGCCTCCACTCCACGAGTGCTCTGTGGGCTGGTGCTTTGTGATTCAGCTTGAGGTCCCTTCGCGATCCCTGGTCCGTTGGCCTGTGGGTCCTGGCGAGGGTCACTTTGACTTTCTTTCGGCTTCCCTGGTTGCTCCAGAATTGCCCTGACTCCCCATAGCTTGGAGAGTCTCCTGGACCTTGCTGGTCCATACTGTAACTTGTTTCCTCTGCCAGCGTGGGTTGCCTTTGCCAAGGCTTGTTGGTGTTCAACCCGGACACTGACCCCTCAGCACTCAACATCCTTCGTGGGACAGCTCACCTCCGGACTTTGGTCGTCATCGACGTCTCCTGGTCCCCGTGGCTGCAGAGTCAAGCATCCTATCTTCACACCTGAAGCACCCGACATCGGTGGGCATTCGTCTATCGAGCCCCTGGTCACGTGACGTGACCCAGACTCTGTCCCCTCTGCTTTCAGGTTCTTCTTACTCTGAATCCAGGCTTGGATTCCACCGGACACTTTTCATCTTCCCGGCAGCTGCACTTCTTCGCATCACGCCATTGAAAACGCCGAGGGTTTCCGACACCACTTGACCCCTATGCACCCGGCTCCTCTGGGATAGGTAACACGGGTACCTCGGTATTCACAAGGGTGCTGGCCTTAGAACCTTCTATGTTCCAAAGGGTTTGCTTGAAGTCCTCTCCGAAGTGTCCTTAACTTGTGATTTTCCAACCGCGACTTTCCCATAGAGTTGTACGGAGCTCGCGTCTGTGTTCCCACACCGCACCCGTCCTCCGTGGGCTCCCTGTGTCACTCCTGTGGGTGGTTCCTTGGGGTCCCAGCGATTCTACGTGCTCTAGGCACTGTGTCTATTGAAGTCGTGGTTGTTATACCACTTTCTTAGTATATGGTTCGGTCTCCCCCTGGAGCCCGCTGTGTATTGTGCTATTTACTGTCGTTCTATTGATTTAATATTGTGTACTGTATATTCTAATCTCGGGTAGAGATTAGTAGAGCGTGTTTTAGTAATAAATACACAAGTTACTACTTGTGTAACGATATATCTGTAAGAGACATTAGTTAGTGATAGATTCCTTACCTTAGAATATCCCCAGGCGTCAGACTGGATCCGGAAAGTTTTTCGTTAGCAGTACCCCTGCGCGTCAGTAGGTGGTGTTGTGCGGCTCCGCGTCCGTCGCTGGCGTCGTAAGCGCCGAGATGACGTCACGGAGACTACTTAGGCGCCACACATGCGCGCTGACGGCAGTTCTGTACACGACTTTCCACGCCAGGAACGCAGAGCCATGCAAGAAACTGACCATTGGTGCCATGAAACTAGGGCCCTGAAAGGGATGACCTTAACCCTAGAAATCAATTCGCAGAACGGGGAGGATGGGTGGGGCGGTAAGGAATCTATCACTAACTAATGTCTCTTACAGATATATCGTTACACAAGTAGTAACTTGTGCATCTGAAAGAGACACGTTAGTGATAGATTCCTTACCTTAGAATAGATACCCCAGCAATACCAACCCCGGTGGAGGGTCTGGAATGGATTACACCAGAAAGTCACGGAGAACAGAACGGCCAAAGAAGCCATCTCTCCGGACCTGACTGTCAAGGCAGTAATGCTTGGTAAACGTGTGCAGCGAGGCCCACGTAGCTGCCTGACAAATATCCTGCAAGGGGACGCCGCGTCCCAAGGCAGTAGTGGCTGCTGTCGCCCTGGTAGAATGGGCACGCAGCCCCACAGGAGGCTCCTTCTTAGCCAATGAGTAACAGGCTTTGATGCAGAGAACGACCCACCGAGATGGTCCGTTTGTGCACAGCCCGACCTTTTTTGGCGCCCACGTAGCCAACAAAGAGCTTGTCCTCCACCCAGAACTGTCGAGTGCGCTTCAGGTAGAACGAGAGCGCACATTTTGGGTCCAGACGGGGGAGCCTCTCCTCCTCTTTTGAAGGATGCGGAGGCGGAAAGAAGGTGGGCAAAGTGATGGTCTGCCCGATGTGGAAGGGCGTTACAACCTTTGGCAAGAAAGAAGGACGGGTCCTTAAAACCACCTTGTCCGGAAGAACAGAAAGGAAAGGAGGTTTGGAAGAAAGAGCCTGGAGCTCACTCACTCTTCTGGAGGAGGTGATAGCTACCAGGAAAGCCGTCTTGAGAGTGAGAAGACGCAAAGGACAGGTATGAAGAGGCTCGAAGGGAGCGCACATCAGATATGTCAAGACAAGATTTAAATCCCATTGAGGCATAATGAACGGCACGGGAGGAAACGTGTGCGTAATGCCTTTCAGGAAACGGTTAACAACCGGAGATTTAAACAAGGAAGGCTGATCTGGAAGCCTGAGAAAGGCGGAGATGGCCGAAAGATAACCTTTAATAGTGCCCAGAGCAGGGCCCTGCTGGGCCAAAGAAAGAAGGAACAGAAGGACTTCGGAAAGTGGGGCAGAAAGGGGATCCACAGCCTTAGCTGTGCACCATGCCACAAACTTGTTCCACCTGCAGGCGTATACCGATTTAATGGAAGGCCGCCTGGCTACCAGAATGACATCACAGACTTCGGGAGGAAGATCGAAAGCTGTCAACTGTCGCCGCTCAATGTCCATGCATGGAGGTGGAGGCTGGACAGGTTCGGGTGGAGGACCGTCCCCTGCTGCTGCAACAGAAGATCCTCCCGAAGAGGCAGTCGGATCGGGGGATCGATCGCCATGTTGAGTAGCTCGGGATACCAGTATCTTCGTGCCCAATCCGGAGCCACAAGAATGACTTGGGCCCGGTCGCGCCGAATCTTCTTCAGCACTCTGGGCAGAAGTAGTATAGGCGGAAAGGTGTACAACAGACCGCAACTCCACTCGCGACGAAAAGCGTCGCCGAGCGAGTGCCGCCTTGGAAATTCCAACGCGCAGAACTGATGACATTGCGCGTTCTCTTCGGTGGCGAATAGATCTAACCAAGGCTCTCCCCACTGCAGAAAGAGACCTTGCGCCACGTCCGAGTTCAGACGCCATTCGTGATCCATCAAGCACCGGCGGCTGAGTTCGTCCGCCCTGGCGTTCAGAGAACCTGCCAGGTGTTGAACCACCAAGGTAATGCCTTGACGTTCCAGCCAAGTCCAGAGGCACAGAGCCTCCTGACATAGGGTCCACGACCCCACCCCGCCCTGCTGGTTGCAATACCACATGGCGGTGGTGTTGTCCGTGAACACCTGCACTACACTTCCCCGGACAGAGGGAAGGAATGCCTTCCGCCTCTCCCAAGTGGCCACCCCATCCCAGGAGGGATGCATCCGTCACCACTGTGTGCTCCGGTTGGGGAAGGGAGAGGGATCTGCCATTGACCCAATCGCGATTCGTGAGCCACCACTGCAATTGTCGTGCAGTGCCCTCCGAGATCTGGACATGATCGGACAGGTCGCCCTGATGCTGTGCCCACTGGAACTTCAGGTCCCACTGCAGAGCCCGCATATGCCATCTGGCATGTTGCACCAGCAGGATGCAGGAGGCCATCAGGCCCAGGAGCCGGAGGGTCATCCTGACTGAAACCCGGGATAGAGGCTGAAAGATCGGAATCATAGCCTGAATATCCCGGACTCGCTGCTCGGGAGGATAAATCCGAAACAGCGTCGAATCCAGAACCGCTCCGATGAAGGGGAGCTTCTGAGAGGGACTCAGGTGCGACTTCGGCACGTTGATGGAGAACCCCAGCAAATGCAGGAGGTCGGCCGTAGTCTGAAGGTGGGTGACGACTGCCTGGGGCGAGCCCGCCTTCAACAACCAGTCGTCGAGGTAGGTGAAGACTGACACCCCTGACCTGCGCAGATGAGCTGCGACCACCGTCATCACCTTCGTAAACACCCGAGGGGCGCTGGTAAGGCCGAAGGGGAGCACGGCAAACTGAAGATGCTCCTGGCCTACCGTGAACCGCAGGTAACGCCGGTGGGCCGGCAGGACGGGGATGTGAAAATAGGCGTCCTGCAAGTCCAACGCTACCATCCAGTCTCCACGGTCGAGGGCAGCCAAGACCTGAGCCAGAGTCAACATCTTGAACTTCTCCTTCCGGAGGAAGCGATTGACGTTCCTGAGGTCCAGGATGGGGCGCAAGCCCCCATTGTCCTTCTTGGGGACCAGAAAGTAGTGGGAATAACAACCACTCCCTACTTCTGACCCAGGAACACACTCAATGGCCCCCTTGGCCAAGTGGGCCATGACTTCCCGCAGGAGAAGTGCCAAGTGGTCCCCCGACATGCGGTGGAACTGAGGTGGCATGGCTGGAGGGGTGGACCGAAAGGGAAGGGCGTAACCCTTGCGGATGATCTGCAACACCCACTTGTCCGATGTGATAGCGTGCCAGTGGGGGAGATGATGGCGGATCCGGCCACCCACTGGCGTGGGGTGCCCCACAAAACTCGGATTAGGAAGGTTTGGAGGCAGAAGCAGCGGGGGCGGAGGTGGACTGACCCCCACGCTGATTCCCAGACCCGCCCCTGCGGAAACCACATCCGCGTTGAGGCTGGTTCTGCACAGGTTTGCTGAAGGAACGTGCCTGGATGCCCTTTCCGTGGCCACGAAAGGAACGAAAACCAGGAGTGGCTGGGCTTTTCGTGGAAAGACCTAAGGACTTGGCCGTGGCCCGCGAGTCCTTAAAACGCTCCAGGGCACTGTCGGCCTTATCGCCAAACAGGCGAGTGCCATCAAAGGGCATGTCCATGAGCGAGCTTTGGACATCTGGCGAGAACCCGGTAGACCTCAACCAGGCATGGCGACGAAGCGCCACAGTCGTAGAAATCGCTCTAACTAGTGAGTCCGCGGTGTCCAAACCACACCGAATGGCGAACTTAGCCGCATCTTTACCCTCGGCAACAGCTTGGGACAGCACAGCTTGGATCTCTTCAGGACACTGAGGCAACACCTGTGCAACTGTATCCCACACCGCATGGGAATAGCAGCCCAATAGGCAAGCGGTGTTCACCGACCGCAGCCCCAAGCTGGCCGAAGAGAACAACCGCTTGCCAAACTGCTCCAGCTTCTTGGAGTCCTTATCCGGCGGAGCCGTGGGGAAGGCACTCTGGGACGTCGAAGCTTGGATGACCAGGCTCTCAGGGGGAGGATGAGTGGTCAGAAAGGCAGGACCACCGGGCGCCGGGCGATGACGCCTGGCGACGTTCTTATCCAAAGGGGCCCCTGTGGCTGGACGCGACCAAGTGCCCAGCAAGACGTCAGTGAGGGCGTCATTAAATGGCAGCAGGGGCTCCGACGAAGTGGACGCCGTCTGGAGCACCTCAGTGAGGAGGTTAGTTTTGAGGGCCACCGTAGGGAGATCAAGGTTGAGAACCTCAGCCGCTCGGCGGAGCACCATCGTGTAGGAGGTGCCCTCCTCCATGGTAGGCAGGGGAGAGGCAAACCCCGGGTCAGAGGAGACGTCGAGGTCGCCGGCATCCTCCAAATCGTCCTCCCAGTCCTGCTCAGAGTCACACTGACGAGCAAGAGGGTCCTCGGACCCCTCCCAGTCATCCTCCACCTCCGCCGCATGTGGCGCAGGCCGCGGCGGCAGGGCAGGAGCCGGAGAAGGAACAAACGGCGTCGGGAACGGCGCAGAGAACGGCACCGGCCGGGGCCGGACCGGCGCCGTGTCCCAATGCGGATCCCAGGCAGGAGCAAAATGGTCCTGGAACCTGGGCAAGGGCGGGACAAATGGCACCCACTGCGGCGCCGGAGGCAGAGCCGAGGGTGGCGCTGGGGCCGGAGCCGGCAGCGATGGACCTTGTGGCTCCGTGGCCGGAGCCGACGGCGCAGGATCCTGTGGTGCCGAAGCTGGATCCGCCGGCGGCCCAACAGGATCCTGACACAAGACCGCGGGGCCCGAGGGCGCGCCGGCGGGAGCCCGAGGCCTAAAAAGGCGGTCTATGGTAGCAAGAAACTCTTGCACCTGTGCGGGAGTCGCCGACGGACCCGGGTAAGGTGGGTAGGCCGCAGGACTCCCGAGCTCCGAAGGAGCCGCAGGGGCAAAGCCCCTGTCCCCCTCGTCCGTATCCGGGGACCGACAGGGGGACGTCGGAGAGTGAACACGCTTCTTCAACTTCTTTTTGTGTCGTCTCTTACCCGAATCCGAGGGTGAAGACTTGGAGCCCGAGGAGCGATGACTGTGGCCCCGCGAGCGTTCCCTGGAACGGCCCCTGGACCGGGAACCGTGGTCGGTCTCCAGGCAGTAGAGGCAGACATCGTGGGGGTCCGCCACCGACATATTGCGACGGCAGGCCCCACAAGACTTAAATCCAGGCATCCCTACGTGCACCAAGGAAACCAAGCTTACAGGAGACAAAAGTCTCAAAAAGGGTAGTCAAAAAGTGACTAAGGTACGTGCTCTAACCGGATCTGCGCTTACTGGCGCGGAACAAGAAAGAACTGACGTCAGCGAGCATGGGTGGCGCCTAAGTAGTCTCCGTGACGTCATCTCGGCGCTTTCGACGCCAGCGACGGACGCGGAGCCGCACGACGCCACCTACTGATGCGCAGGGGTACTGCTAACGAAAAACTTTCCGGATCCAGTCTGACGCCTGGGGATATTCTAAGGTAAGGAATCTATCACTAACGTGTCTCTTTCAGATACATATTTTTATATAACACTTGTGTGGTTCTCCTTTCATTTAGTCATTCAGGAGGTGATATTCTGGTAAAACAAGCTGCTTTACATTCCTTCAAGATTAAGCCTGTAGGCTGCTCTCCATAGCTACCACTAGGATAGCTTTCATAAAGGTTATCTTTGACCTAATCATCAATAAGGGTCGTTTGGACTGGTGCAAGGTGCCTACTTTAAGTAGTGGACAGCATATACCAGGCCAACTTCTCACATTGGTGTGCAGAGGTTGGAATTCAAGCTTGCTATTGTTTTACCAGATATTTCTCATTGAGTGATTAACTGAAAACCACTAAAAGTACTAGGTACATATAATCAAGATTAGAATAAGTAAGTTCTACTGAACTTGGAGTTGGGTAAGTCAAGGGCCTAGCACACCCTTTCTCCAACTCAAGACAGTTTAGTCTCCACTAGGGTAGGTAGGTGCACACACCACACCACACTAGTATGTCTTCTGTAGGAGAAGCCAGTGGCTCCCTGCCGACTAGATACAATGGGCTCACCTTTCAGGATCTGAAAGCCATGTGTGCCTCTAGGAAGCTGAAGACAGGGAGAAATGCAACCACCCAACGTCTTATAGAGATGTTACTCCTAGATGACCTCAGAAAGACCCCCGAGTCTGATGAAGTAGAAAGAGTGGGTGGGACAGGAGATGAGGAAAGAGCAGGAAGTGAACACTTCTTTGATCTGGACTCACACCCTGGCCAGGAGGATCAAGATGATTCCAACCTGGAAAATCCAACTCTTCCTTCAGGTGTGGGAGAAGGCCCCAGTGGTCCTCTCTTTACTCCACCAGGAAGAGTACAGGGTCTACCTAGAAGATCCAGGACTCCCTCTGTAGAGTCTAATCATTCAGGTACTTCTGTAGGGACCTCTGTATCTCATAGGAGAGAATCCTCTTATGAAAAGAAGTGCCAATTACTAGAACTTGAGAGAATCAGGATCAGGCTCAACAAAGAGCAATTGGCCATTGACAGGGAATCCTTAGAGCTCCAGAGAGCAACCAGAAGATTGGGACTACGGTCCCATGGTGGCAGCAACAGTGTCCCTAGAACTAGAGAGTATTCTCATGATCATAGGAATCTGAACAAGATAGTCCCTCCCTATCAGAGTGGGGATGACATCCACAAATGGATAACTGCACTAGAGAGGGCCTGTAAAGTACAGAGGGTCCCTCAGGAGCAGTGGGCAGCTATCTTGTGGCTCTCCTTTGCTGACAAAGGTAGAGATAAGCTCCTCACTGTTAGAGAAGAGGATGCTGACAATTACACAGTCTTGAAGAGTGCTCTCATTGATGGGTTTGGCGTAACCACTGAGCAATACAGAATTAAGTTCAGAGATACCCAGAAAGCACAGACTCAGGACTGGGTTGACTTTGTAGATTGTGCTACTAAGGCTCTGGGGGGCTGGTTACTTGGCAGTAAAGTGTGTGATTTTAAAGGATTGTACAATTTAATTATGAGGGAGCAGATCCTTAATAATTGCCAAAATCAGTTGTTGCATCAGTACCTGGTGGACTCTGATCTGACCTCTCCCCAAGAATTGGGAAAGAAGGCAGACAAATGGGTCAGAACCAGGGTGAAGCAGAAAACTCAGAACCAAGGTGGTGACTCTAAGAAGCAAGATTATAAAACCTCAGATAAGGGTGGGGAGAAGGGTAAAGACCAGAAGTCTTCACAAGGGCCCTAAAACCTGCATCTGGGGGGGAGTCACAATCAAACAAGGCTAAAGGCAAAAAGAAACCTTGGTGTCATATCTGTAAAGAGAAGACCCATTGGACAAAAGATGCCAATTGTCCAAGGGCCAAGGAATCTACTCCAGCCACCACTGCCCCTAAGGCAACTGTTCCCCTAGCTCAGTTCCAAGTGGTGGTACACAAAATAAGGGTGTATTAGGGTTGACCCTGGGATCTGAGATGGATTCTGGCCTAGTCAGAATTCCAACTCAGGCTGTGTTAGTCTGTTATGGAGGCATGGATATTGCCTCCTTATTTGTCAGTTCCAGTAATCTGGGCAAATACAGACAACAGCCTTTGATCAATGGTAAGGAGGCCATGGCATATAGGGACACAGGTGCAAGTGTCACCATGGTGACAAAAGAACTTGTAGGCCCTGACCAGATCATACTTGGTGAGATGTACCAAGTGACCAATGCAAGCAATGTCAGGACAGACCATTCCAAGGCAGTTGTGAATTTCACCTGGGGAGGGGTAACTGGCCCTAAGAAGGTTGTGGTAAGTGCAGACCTCCCTGTAGAATGCTTATTGGGCAATGATTTGGAGACTTCAGCATGGGCTGAAGTGGAACTCAGGACACATGCAGAAATGCTGGGCATCCCTGCAGATGTGTTTGCCATGACTAGGTCACAGGCAAAAATGTCTTCCACTGAACAGGCCCTGGATCCTGGAATAATGGACCAGGTGCCTTCCAAGTGAAGGAGCAGTAGGGGTAAGGCAGTGTCTTCCCCCCTGCCTCAGAGTGAGGATCAGTCTCTTGAGGGAGATAATCTCAGTCCTGAAGAAGGAACTGTCTCAGAGGAACTTGAACCTGATCAGGTTGAGTTCTTGGGGACAGGGGGCCCTTCCAGGGCAGACATGAGCCAGGAGCAGCTGAACTGCCCCTCTCTTGAACCCCTCAGACAGCAAGCTGCTGCTGAGGCTGCTGTGAGTGCCAGTGGGTCCCATAAAATTTACTGGGATGATGGACTCTTATACTCAGAGGATAGAGACCCCAAACCTGGTGCCACCAGGAGGTTGGCTATACCTGTGAAGTTTAGGGGCTTCCTATTGAAACTGGCACATGATATCCCATTAGAAGGACACTTAGGCCAAAACAAGACCTGGGACAGACTTGTTCCTCACTTTCATTGGCCTCATATGTCAGAGGACACAAAGGAGTTTTGTCGCTCCTGTATCACTTGCCAAGCCAGTGGTAAGGCAGGTGGTACTACAAAGGCCCCCCTGATACCACTACCTCTGGTGGGGGTTCCCTTTGAGAGGGTTGGGATTGACATAGTTGGTCCCATGGATCCTCAGACTGCATCTGGGCACAGATTCATACTATTGGTGGTGGACTATGCCACTAGGTATCCAGAAGCAATTCCACATAGGACAACCACAGCTCCTGTTGTGGCTAGAGCCCTCCTGGGAGTCTTTTCCAGAGTGGGTTTTCCTAAGGAGGTAGTATCAGACAGAGATGCAAACTTTATGTCTGGTTACTTGACTGCTATGTGGAAGGAGTGTGGAGTAAATTACAAATGTACCACCCCCTATCACCCACAATGCAATAGGTTAGTTGAGAGATTCAACAAAACCCTCAAGGGCATGATTAAAGGTCTCCCTGAAAAGCTCAGGCGTAGATGGGACATCCTTTTGCCCTGCCTTCTCTTTGCCTACAGAGAGGTTCCTCAGAAGGGGGTTGGTTACAGCCCTTTTGAACTTCTGTTTGGACATCCAGTGAGGGGTCCTTTATGTCTCATGAAGGAGGGATAGGAGTTACCTCTCAAACCCCCTAAACAGGATATTGTGGACTATGTACTTGGTCTCCGCTCCAGGATGGCTGAGTACATGAAGAAGGCATCCAAAAACCTTGAGGCTAGCCAGGAATTGCAAAAGGCCTGGCATGCCCAAAAGGCTGTTGTGACTGTTTATCAGCCAGGACAGAAAGTATGGGTGTTGGAGCCTGTGGCCCCAGCAGCCCTCCAAGACAAGTGGAGTGGACCTCATACTATCATTGAGCAAAAGGGAGAGGTTACCTACCTGGTGGACCTTGGAACTCCCAGGAGCCCCCATAGGGTGCTCCGTGTGAACAGGCTCAAACCATATGTTGACAGGGCAGACATGGGCTTGCTCATGGCTACTGATGAGGGACAGAAGGAAGAGAGTGATCCACTCCCTGACCTGCTCTCACAGAACCCTGATGATGGTTCAGCTGATGATGTAGCCTTGGCAGGCAGCCTCACTGACCAGCAGCAAACTGATTGTAGGCAAGTCCTGAATCAGTTCAGATATATGTTTTCACTGACTCCAAGTCAGACTACCTGGTGCACTCAGGAAGTGGACACAGGTGACAGTCTGCCTGTTAAAAATAAGATTTACAGGCAACCTGACCATGTCAGGGACTGTATCAGGACAGAAGTCCAGAAAATGTTGGAACTGGGAGTAATTGAACCCTCAGATAACCCTTGGGCTAGTCCAGTAGTCCTTGTACCAAAACCTCACACCCAGGGTGGTAAGAGAGAGATGAGGTTCTGTGTGGACTACAGGGGTCTCAATGCAGTCACTAGGACTGATGCCCATCCAATACCCAGGGCAGATGAACTTATAGATACTTTGGCCTCTGCCAAGTTTCTGAGTACATTTGACCTGACAGCTGGTTACTGGCAAATCAGATTAGCTTAGGATGCAAAACCCAAAACAGCATTCTCAACCCCTAGTGGGCACTACCAATTTGTGGTGATGCCCTTTGGCTTGAAGAATGCACCTGCCACTTTTCAAAGGTTGGTGAACAAAGTCTTTACAGGTCTGGAAGCCTATAGTGCAGCTTATCTAGATGATATTGCTGTCTTTAGCTCCACCTGGGAGGCTCACCTGGTCCACCTGAGAAATGTTTTGGAGGCCCTGCAAAAAGCAGGCCTCACTATCAAGGCCACCAAGTGCCAGATAGGGCAGAGTAAGGTTGTATACCTAGGCCACCTTGTGGGTGGAGGTCAGGTTCAACCATTGGAGAGCAAAATCCAGACCATCATGGACTGGGTTGCTCCCACTACCCAGACTCGGGTCAGAGCTTTCTTGGGCCTGACTGGGTACTACAGGAGGTTTGTCAAAGGATATGGATCCATAGTGACCCCTTTGAATGACTTACCTTCCAAAAGAATGCCTAAGAAAGTTCAGTGGACAGTTAGCTGTCAAAAGGCATTTGATGACCTGAAGCAGGCCATGTGCACTGCTCCCATTCTGCAAAGTCCCGATTATTCCAAACAATTCATTGTTCAAACTGATGCATCTGAATTGGGGGTAGGGGCTGTGTTATCACAATTGAATGAAGAGGGTCAGGATCAGCCAGTAGCTTTCATAAGCAGAAGGTTGACCCCCAGAGAGAAACGTTGGTCAGCCATTGAGAGGGAAGCCTTTGCTCTGGTTTGGGCTCTGAAGAAGCTGAGGCCATACTTGTTTGGCACTCACTTCATTGTTCAGACAGACCATAAGCCCCTTTTATGGCTAAAACAAATGAAGGGTGAAAACCCCAAACTTTTGAGGTGGTCCATTTCCCTACAGGGGATGGACTATACAGTGGAACATAGACCTGGGAGTAACCATGCCAATGCAGATGGACTCTCAAGATATTTCCACTTAGAACATGAAGACTCAACTGGTCATGGTTAGTTTAATGTCCCTACATTTGGGGGGTTGTGTAGGAGAGTAGGATCTGCTTCTTATAGTTACCTCCACTTTTTGCTGATGTCTCACTGTTTTTGGCCTAGTCTGACTGGGATCCTGCTATTCAGGACCCCAGACTATCTGCTTTCTCCTATAAATTGATTGCATGTACTTTAGGTACACTCCAGATTGGATTCTGGGGTACCCTTATCAGACCCTAGTATATGGTACACCATGTACCCAGGGCATAGGTACCCAGAGGCCTCCCAGGGGCTGAAGCATGTATTGTGCCACCCCTGAGAGGCCATTCAAAATGACACCACGGGTCTGCTACTGCAACCTGTGTAAGGAGGTGCATGCACCCCTTACTTAGATATAGGTTACCTATATCTACTCTAAATCACTGCACATATAAACCTATCAGTCACCCCTATGGCAGGCCTTATCAATCCTGAAAGCAGGGTGCTGGGTTTTACGTGAGAGGGTGCCCCTGCATGAGCACAGCCCCTCTGCAGCCTTCGTAATCTATTCCCCGGGGTTGTCTGTGATGCAGCCAACCATATATACTTAAGTGCATTATAACCTCGCGGTAAATGCTAACTTTAAAACGGCTGCTTAGAAACATGTCGTGTTTGGTGTCAAACACCTTGGAATCATACCTCCACACCAGTAACTGGTGTGGGAGGTGCGATTCCTCCCTTGTAGTACAACTACTATGGGGCACCGGTCTACCCGGTACCAGCTTTCTCAAACTGGGCAGCACAAAATGGATGCTGCCAGCCACAGACACGAGTCTGCCCTCCTGCTGCTGAGCCAAGCTCGAGCAGAGGAAGGCCTGACAATAGGTTTCCTGTCACAGGGAGGTGTAACCACCTCCCAGACAGGCTTTAGTGTATTGGGGTCGGGTGGGTGCACTCTTAGAGTGCCAGAAAGTCTGCACTGGGGGCACATTTGGTGTCCCCGTGCATAGTCCAGCTCAAACCGGTTGCAGGAGCCATTGGCTCCTGCTCTGGCGTGAAACTGGACAAAGGACATGGGTGTAGCCACCCCTCTGTCCTGACCCTCCCTAGGTGGGTCCCCAGAGTTAGTCCAACCCCTTCCTTGGGTATAAAGTAGGAAACCTGACTACAGGACTTTAGATTTTACCTGGACTAAACTCTGCAAGCAGAAACCAAGTACTTCGACGGTCTACACTTCGCTGGACGACAGAAGAATCTCCCTTGGAGTAAAGGAGTTACTCCCCTGCAGCAGCAGGCACCTCCCGAGCTCCTGAGGACTCAGAAGATTTCTGCAACACAGGAGGTGGGTTCCCGAGCGTCCCTAAGGTCGATCTGCTCTCTCAGCAATCCTGAGACCAGTATCCCTTGTGGGGACCGTGCAACCCGAACCCCTGTGCACCGCGTACTTTTGCAGCAGCATATGCTTTTCGGCAATCCCTGAGGCTGTGCTTTGGACTACGTGTAGTTCCGACCCCGAGCAGCATTTCCACCAAAGTTCTCCGGCCTCCACTCCACGAGTGCTCTGTGGGCTGGTGCTTTGTGATTCAGCTCGAGGTCCCTTTGCGATCCCTGGTCCGTTGGCCTTTGGGTTCTGGCGAGGGTCACTTTGACTTTCTTTCGGCTTCCCTGGTTGCTCCAGAAGTGCCCTGACTCCCCATAGCTTGGAGAGTCTCCTGGACCTTGCTGGTCCATACTGTAACTTGTTTCCTCTGCCCACAAGGGTTGCCTTTGCCAAGGCTTGTTGGTGTTCAACCCGGACACTGACCCCTCAGCACTCAACATCCTTCATGGGACAGCTCACCTCCGGACTTTGGTCGTCGTCGACGTCTCCTGGTTCCCGTGGCTGCAGAGTCAAGCATCCTATCTTCACACCTAAAGCACCCGACATCGGTGGGCATTCGTCTATCGAGCCCCTGGTCATGTGAAGTGACCCAGACTCTGTCCCCTCTGCTTTCAGGTTCTTCTTACTCCGAATCCAGGCTTGGATTCCACCGGACACTTTTCATCTTCCCGGCAGCAGCACTTCTTCGCATCACGCCATTGAAAACGACGAGGGTTTCCGACACCACTTGACCCCTATGCACCCGGCTCCTCTGGGATAGGTAACACGGGTACCTCGGTACTCACAAGGGTGCTGGCCTTAGAACCTTCTATGTTCCAAAGGGTTTGCTTGAAGTCCTCTCCGAAGTGTCCTTAACTTGTGATTTTCCAACCGCGACTTTCCCATAGAGTTGTACGGAGCTCGCGTCTGTGTTCCCACACCGCACCCGTCCTCCGTGGGCTCCCTGTGTCACTCCTGTGGGTGGTTCCTTGGGGTCCCAGCGATTCTACGTGCTCTAGGCACTGTGTCTATTGAAGTCGTGGTTGTTATACCACTTTCTTAGTATATGGTTCGGTCTCCCCCTGGAGCCCGCTGTGTATTGTGCTATTTACTGTTGTTCTATTGATTTAATATTGTGTACTGTATATTCTAATCTCGGGTAGAGATTAATAGAGAGTGTTTTAGTAATAAATACATATTTTTATATAACACTTGTGTGGTTCTCCTTTCATTTAGTCATTCAGGAGGTGATATTCTGGTAAAACAAGCTGCTTTACATTCCTTCAAGATTAAGCCTGAAGGCTGCTCTCCATAGCTACCACTAGGATAGCTTTCATAAAGGTTATCTTTGACCTAATCATCAATAAGGGTCGTTTGGACTGGTGCAAGTTGCCCACTTTAAGTAGTGGACAGCATATACCAGGCCAACTTCTCACACTTATTATTCATTACATAGGCGAAACCGATGCATTACCAGTGCCTGTTTGAGTAGTACTTGCATTTACAGAGTGGTGGAGAAAGGGGGCAGGGCCTCTGACTAGCTCTCAGGAATCCCGGTGTATAGGACTTACAGGAGGTACCAAGAGGGGTTCTTGGCCCCCAAGGTCCCATCATGAGTAAAGTTGACTTCATCCCCCAACCAATATTGCGCCATGAGCCACGTTTGCAGAGTGGTGGAGAAAGGGGGCATGGCCTCCGAAGACCTCTTAGCAATCCCGCTGTGTGGGACTCACTCGAGGTAACAGGAGGGGTAGTTGGCCCCCAAGGACAGCCTTGGGGGCCAACTACCCCTCCAGTTACCTCCAGTAAGTCCCACACAGCGGGTTTGCTAAGAGGATTTCGGTGTCCACGCCCCCTTTCTCCACCACTCTGCAAACGCGCCTCCTTGTGCACTACTAGTTGAGGGATGAAGTCCCCTTGGCTCTTGAGGGTTCTTGGGGGTAACTACCCCTCCTGTTACCTCCAGTAAGACCCACATAGCTGGATTGCTGAGAGGTCATCAGAGGCCATGCCCCCTTTCTCCACCACTCTGCAAAGACGCATCCTGGTGCCCTACTGGTGGAGGGGAAAAGTCTACTTTAGTCCCGAGGCCCTCAGGAGGCAAGGGGACATCCTCCCCCCACCAGCAGTGCACTGATAGGCCCTTTTGAAGATTGGTAGAGAAAGGGGGCGTGGCCTCCAACCACCTATCAGCAATCCAGCTGTGTGGGACTTACTGGAGGTAACAGGAGGTCTTGTTGGCCCCTAAGGACCATCAGCAGTCAAGGGGCTTCATCCCCCAACCAGCAGCGCACCAGGAGGCGCACTTGCAGAGTAGTGTAGAAAGGGGGCGGGGCTCCCACAACTTGTGGTATAATTTTGTTTTTTTACGGGAGCAGGGCCACATGGCCCCCCTTCCTTTGACCGAATTAGGCCCCGGGGACCCCATTCCCCAGGGCCAGGCATTTTTAGAATAGGGAGGGGGGCCATGCGGCCCCACTCCCCGGGCCGAATATGGCCCTGGGGACCCCAGGGCCTGGCCTGTAGTTTGGGTGCCCTGGTCCTTCCCAGGGCACCACTCTTGAAACGTTGTGGACCGCTGGGGGAGCCTGAAGGCCCCCGCGATCCCTGCCGACTCCCCGCCTCTTGCGGGATCCAGCATTGCTTTAAGACCCAAGGAGCTGCTAACATGCAGCTCCCTGGATCTCAAAGCAATGTCTGTTTCCCTGCTCGCTTGACAACGGGAAGGGAAACAAACATGCTCTGCTTTCAACAAGCGAGAGCATTTTCTGCTCTTGCTTGTTGAAAGCAGAGTTTAGTTTGCTATGGCATGGCGGGAGTGGTGCTCCCACCATGCCATAGCACACTGCAATGTCCTGGGGTGGGCACCAAGGGACATTGCTGGAGCCGGCCCTGGGGGGGCGGGGGAGTATGACGGTCCCCCGGCCATCTAGGGCTCCATGAGGGGGCCTTGCGGGCCCCCTCTTTTAAATATTTAGCCCCGGGGAGGTGGTGGGCCCCGGGGCCGGGGGTCTGCAACGGACACCCTTAAGTATTATGTTTGTGCCCCAGGGAGGTGGGGGTCCCTGGGCAGCAGAGTATGTGTGGCTCCCCGCAAATATCTTATTTCAGCCCCGGGGAGGTAGCGGTCCTCGAGGCTGCGAGGGAGGCCGTAGGGTCTCCCCCGCATTCTAAATAATAAAATATTTATGTGCTCTGGGGAGGTGGTCGTCCCAGGGGCAGCGGGGGGGCTGAGTGGGCCCCCCGCATTTCTATACGAAAAACAGCGTTTAGATCGCATGCGCTATAACGCATGCGATTACAATGAGGTTGTTACAATGACCGTGTTGTTACAATGCAAGCCATTACATCGCAAGTCGTTTCTACAACTTGCTGTAGGGGGCGCGCTAAACTAAGGAATATTATAATTTACTATTCCAACACCTTCCCTACTGTTGCACACGCTGGAGTTGGAATAGTAAATTATACTATTCCCAAGTCCAGCACGCCCCCTACAGCAAGTCATAGAAACGACTTGCAATATAATGGCTTGCGTTCTAACAACGCGTCGTTGTAACGACCGCATTGTAATCACATGCTTTGTAGCGCATGCGATGTAACATCGCATATTCTTCTATACTACAGTGCCCTGGGGAGGTGGCGTCCCCGGGGCTGCGGGGGAGGCCATAGGGACTCCACCGCATTTTTTAAAAATTAAATAATGTAAGGACCCTGAGGAGGTGGCGGTCCCTGCAGCAGCAGGGGCACCGAACGCTCCCCACCCTGCATCTTTAGTGTTCAGTGCCCCGGAGAGGTGGCGGTCCCCAGGGCTTAAGAAAAGCCTAGGAGGGGGGCCCCATGAGCCCCCCTACTTGATTACCCTCAGGCCTCTGGGATTTGCCCCACCCGGGGGCTTTAGAAAAAAGACATGCGGGAGCCAGCAAGTCTTTTTATTTTTTTGCAGCAGATTCGCGAATTAACCCACGAGTCTGCAGCAAAGTGTAAAATAAAATGCTTTTAAACCCCGGCATGGTCCCTGTGGGAACCCCACCACCACATCTTGGGGGTCAGGGTATTTCAACCCTGCCCCCTTTTCTTTATTTTTTACTTTTTTTCTGGGACTCGACTTCAAGCCGAGTCCCACGATGGCTGCTAACACTTACTGGTTGACGTTTTGACAGCCAATCAAATTTTAGTAGGATCCGTGAGTCCACTGCAAGGACTCGCATCCCCAGATATCTATATTTTTTCAACTTTCATTTCTCTGAAAATACTGAACAGATTTACACCAAATCACAAAAAGCATGCTTTCTGGACCAACATCTAGCTTTTTTTCCAAATTTGCTGTAATTCCGTTCAGAAGTTCGGAGCTGTAGTTGTGTTCAAAAATGAAAAATCCCCACAGACATAACTTGGGGAAAACACGTTTTGGGGCCCCCCTTTTTCACACACCCATACATTCACTCACATGCCTTCTCACAGACCCACAAAACCACTCACACACCCACTCACAGACCAACAGTCACTCACACACGCACTCACACATCCATACACCCACTCACACACCTACTCACACACCCACTCACAGACCCAATGAACGATTCACACATTCACTCACAGACCCACACACCCACTCCCACTCACACACCCACTTGCACACCCACACAACCGCTCACACACACATACAGCCACTCACAAACCCACAAAACTAATCACAGACCCACACAGGTACTCACACAACCACTCACACATCCATACACCAACTCACACACCCACTTACACACCCACAAACAAAACCATGCAGCCACTCACACACCCAATCGCAGACCCACAAAACCACTCAAACACTTGTATACCCACACAACCACTCAGAGACCTGCTCACACACCCATTCACAGTCCCACATACACACCCATGCAACCACTCACACACCTGAACAGTCAATCACACACCCACTCAGCCCACTCAGAGACCGACAAAACCACACACACACACACTTATACAGCCCCACAAACACTCCCACACCCACTCACAGACCCATACAGCCACTCACACACCCACTTACACACTCATACAGTCATTCAAACAGCCACGCAGCCAGTCAAACACAGACACACCCACCACACACTCACACATCTAAACCAGAAAACGTTTGTCCCATTTCCCTGCTGCCTTTCCTGACTAAAGCTACTGACCCTTATGTTAATTCCACGCTAACCAAATATGTGGAGTCCAATGAAATTCTGGACTCTTCCCAGATTGGTTTTAGATCTCATCACAATACCGAATCCGCCCTGTTTAAAAATTCACTGAAAAAAACAAAAGTTACAGGGCGTTATAGTTAGGTTCAGATTTGACACACACAAAACCAAAGAACTTTAGCAGCTATAGTTATCTCAAGTAAATATAACTTGTGCCCTAAGGTAACTATAACTCGAGCCCTCACCAAGCACTGCTCATTACCCCATTTATTGAAAAACTCATGACATCTTCGATGACATCATTGATAATCTCACTGCTACATTTGCAGTGAAATTATTGATGAAAAAAACTGTGCATGGCTGGGGCGCGAGTTATAGTTCCTTAGGGCACGAGTATAGCGCCTTCGCCAGGCACTGCTAATTACCTCACATATTACATCACTCATGGCATTTTCTATGACATCATTGATAATATCACTGCAACATTTGCTGTGAAATTATTGATGAGAAAACTGTGCATGGCTGAGGTGCAAGTTATAGTTACCTTAGGGCACAAGTTATAGTTACTTGAGATAACTATAACTGCTGAATTTCTATGGATTTGTGTGTGTAAAATCTGAACCTAACTATAACATCCTTGTAACCTTTGATTTTTTTCAATATATATATATATATATCTATACATATATTTAATTCAAATAAACTTTATTCTGGCGAAATTTCACCCATAGAAGTAGCATAAATAAATACATCAGTTAAAAGTAAACAGTTAAAATGTATCATACAACATTTAAAAGAATGGTAGCACAAGTCAACACAATTATTGCAGCATAGTACTACGAGCCATTACAGTATGTTTTAAGAAACAGCCCCCATGGAACCAAACCTCCTAATCAGATAGTTGCAGGAGAAGCTTAACTGTATCTTTAACATGCCTAGTAATACAATAATTCTTTTTAAAAAGCGGTAATAAAAACATCCTGGTATATCTTTCATAAAATGTACATAAAAACATAAAATGCATCATTGTTTGACCTGTTTTCCCATCACAAGCACAGGGAACAGAAGCTAGATTTATTTTAAAACCAATGGAGAAACAAAATAGGTATTTGACAGTGTCAGCTCTTAAGCTGTGCAGGAGTGAACGTTCCCAGCGTGACAGCCACAGCTTAAGATAGTTTGTGGGGCAATTCAGAGCTATCAGAGATTGATATGCCATTACCTGTGTCTTCCCTTCCATTTTTCTAAGACGCAGATTTCCTCATGATCACAAAGTGCAAGTGCTACATCTTTTTTTATTAAGACTTATACATGTGTCTGGCTCAGCGAAAGCCCTCTGCAGGCCAATTTTACTAAGTTCCATTTTAACATATAACAAACAGGGGATTCGAAGACCACTATCACAGAACACGAATTCCATTATAATATCTCTAGATAGGGCTGCCTCCTCATTTTTCCAGATTGACAGCCGTAGTAATAATGGCCAGGCTCCTTAATGATAGATAGATAGATAGATAGATAGATAGATAGATAGATAGATAGATAGATAGATAGATAGATAGATAGATAGATTATTAAACTCTTGCTGTCTACATATATAGTTTATTGGATTTGCCATGCCATTTTTAGGTTTTGCCTGCCCAGTGCTTGCGCTGTGGTTGTGAAATTGCTTGTATTTAATATATCTTAAAAGGGGGCTCTTATCAGATTCCAAGGCCGAATTTCTGTGCCTATTCGCTTTTGTGTGGAACTTTTTTTCTGTTAACTTTTCCTTGCTGCACAAATTTACGAAACTTCTACTAAAGCTGTTCAGACTGTTTAAGCCCCATTCACTGTCAAGATAAGATTTCTTCCAGCTGTTCACACTGTTTAGGCCCCAATCACTGTCAAAATAAGATCTCTTCCCACAGAAAAGGCAGACAGTTTCTAACAGTATGCTGGAATGCTTGCTTTTTATTACTTAGTTGTGTAAAGCAGAAGCTTTAGCCTTAGAATGTTTGTGGCATTTCCTATTCATGCCTCAGTACCTTTCTTTGCACTTTGTAGGCATTATCGGTTTGATTTTTTCAACTTAAGCTATTTGGTCATTATAATAAAATTATAAATGTTGTAATTAACATTGCAATTTAAAAATAAAGTTAATATACAAGAGCTATGCTATATTTTACTACTAAACAGGCAGCCATAAGTGCAGTTACCTTGCAGACAACAGGGTCATGATTTGAATTGTGCAGCAGCTGCTGTACCACTGGCCCAAAAGTTATCAGAACTCTTCTAAACACATAATATTGCTATGTTTGACTACTAAACAGGCAGTCACAAGTGCAGTTACCTTGCAGACAACAGGGTCATTATTTAAATGATGCAGCAGGTGCAGTGGTACCAGGCCCAAAAGTTGTCAGAACTCCTCTGAACACCTAATTTTGCTGTACTTTACTACTATAGAGGCAGTCGCAATTGCAGTTACCTTGCAGTTAAAAGGGGCTTGATTTAAATGGTGCAGCAGATTCAGTGGCACTGAGGCCAAAAGTTGTCATAACTCCACTAAACACCAAATATTGCCATATTTTACTACTAAACAGGCAGGTACTCACAAGTGCAGTTATCTTGCAGGAAACAGGGTCATTATTTGAATGGTGCATTTGGCACTGGGCCCAAAAGTTATTAGAACTCCTCTAAACGCCTAATATTGCTATATTTTACCTACTGTACAGGTAGACACAATTGCAGATATTTAGCCGTTAAAGGGAGGCTTGATTTGAATGGTGCAGTAGGTGCAATGGCACTGGGACCAAAAGCTCTAGGGACCCCACTAAACGAAGAATATTGTTACATTTTACTACTGGACAATGTACATGTTATTTTTAATGTTTCCAATTTTTTAAAAACTGTTTTTTATCATAGAAAACGTTTGGTATGATTGAATTAGGAAAGCTCTCTAGTTTAATATCTTTTTATCTGTCTAACTAATTTATTGTACCCATGAAATGTTTTTACGATTGTGCTTTTATGACTGTTTTGTTTAAACAATCGAATAAAGCTTTTCTGATTCTGATTCTACTACTAAACAGGCAGTCACAAGTGCAGTTATCTAGCAGGCACAAGGGTCATGATTTCAATGGTGCTGCAGGTGCAGTGGCACAGGAGTCAAAAGTTGTCCGAACTCTTCTAAACATCAAATAATGCTATATTTATCTACTAAATAGGCAGTCGCAAGTGCAGGAACCTTGCAGTCACTACGGAGATGAATTCAATGGTGCAGCAGGTGCAGTGGCACTGGGCCAAAAAGTTGTCAGAACTACTCTAAACACATGATATTGCTATTACATCAATTAATTATATAATTTCCCTCTTTCATTTTGCAAGATTTTGCTATTACTCACGTGCACTATACCACTAGTAACAGCACAATATGTTGCCTTTTTGTACATAAACAAGTCATAACACTTTAACAGACTTTCTGTAACTTATATTGTACAACTACTCAGCAAGCTACAACTTACAAAAAAAAACTGCTTATTATTAATCACATAGGCGAAATCTAATACATTCACCAATGCTGGTTTCATTTGTATTCCTTTTCAAATAATGTATTTAACTAAGTACCAGAATACAAGGGGTAAAATTTGTGTAGCCGTTTGACCGCTTAAAGGCATTGTAACATGCAGTCTTGGAGGCAGTAAACAGTGTTTTACTCATGTAATCATTTTGCGAATTTGCGTTTATTAGTGCTGTTGTTCTAAAAAATATTATTGGAGCACGTGTATTTTCCCTTATCTGCATCTGTGTGTGTGAGTGTGAGAGAGAATTTCATTTTTATGCATTTATGGTACTTTTTTCTTTATAAAAAATTTACTGAAATTATTATAACGCAAGGAAAATGAATCAGGACTAAACGAATTACAAATCACGCCACCACCGCGTTACGCTGTGTAGTTAGCAAACAAGTCTACAAGAAATAAATGAACCGAGGAGCAGATTGGCATTTCACGTTTTTTGGGCACACTGTGCGGTGCAGGTGTACCAAGCAGCTTACCAGATCTCTGTTTCTGGGGTTGTCCAGGGGCTTCCATTTCTCCTCTGCCCGCAGGGTGCCCCCACGAGCACACCCTAGAAGAGCCAGGGCGAGGTAGAGGGCTAGGGCCTCGACTTTCCACATGCTGGGGCAGAGAGGTGAGAGCAGCTGCGAGGGACGCACACGGCAAGGGGCCAGAAAACTACAGCCGGCTGCAGCCCCACACGACTCCACCTGCCTGAGGAAGGAAGAAAAGAGAACGTTAGCCTCGAAGACAGAGCGCCGCAGTCATCGTGAGTGAGGTGAATGCACTCTGTATTTTAACACTTCACATTGTGCATGGCTTGCCTTCATGTACTTACTAACACCTTAAATGGAAAGGTTCACACATTTCTAAAAATTTACTTTAAATAACTGCAGCTATAATTCATTCAACTTGCATATATTGTAATTGTAAATGTATTTATATAGCGCTTACAACCCCTGGAGAGGCATTGATGCTATTTTTGCGGCGAATAGTACGCTACTCAGAACCCGAGATTAGTAATTATGTCAGTAAAAGCAAACATCGCAGAACTCCCTCCACACGCAACAGAGGCTAAAGGCGCCCAACGCCTGGAAAACATGGTGCATGATTTTTATCACCTGCGCGGGGTACCGCGCCGGACACCACAGAGCAACCATTAAAACAGAACCCAGACAACCTTTCCTCTTAATATACGCGAATAGACTTCTGTCCTGGGACAGGCGGGCACTGCACACCAGAGACACAAGCCGTGAGCCGTACAGGTAAAAAAAACACATCGCAACACAGACAGCCCCCGCTCTCGCAGCAGTAAAAAACACAAAGTCCCGCGCGCCTGCGGCTTACCAGTGGGGCTAGTGGCGCGCTCTGGTGCGGCTGGATGGATGGCGGCACTTTTATGTCTGATGGTCAGAGTGTGGGTGGCTGTCACTGACGTGAGCAGGGAGTGTATGAATTACAGTAATGAGCCTGTCCATGACAAGAAGGCCCTTGCGAATTACGCCCTCGAGCCTCTTGCGATTTTGATGGTAACGAGGCCTTCGACCTCACAAACTACCTCCACGCGCTCCCCCGCCCCCCTCCACTCCCCCGCCAGCACGATACTCTCCACTGCGGGGAATAGCTCTTCTGTCTCTGCTGCTCAGAAAATATTTTATAACTTTTCATGAAACCGTGAATTCGGAGCGAGCGTCGATCCTCTCAAGACCACTTAATTTGCAAATAGTTTATGGCATATACGTCTACAAATGTATTGTCGGGCTTCACTGCTAGAGTAGAACGTGATTAATACTAAAAGAAATGGGTGTTTATTTTATTTTTTAAGTAGCACTTCGGTGCCTGGAAAAGTTAAAACTTATTTTCTAATACATATGAATACAAAATCAATTAAATTATCAATTAATTGACCAGCACGGATAAATTAATGTATATGGGGTGTGCTATACTTTTCTATAGAAATATATTACCCCCTCACTCATCTTGTCCTGCTCGTCCACGTCCTTACTTTGTGAGGTGACGCCACCTCTGACAGAGTCCACCACGATTCTGTATCAACGATCTGAGAACCTCACGTTGTTTTTATTTTTTATGTTTATTACCAGGGCGTAACTTGGCCACTAAGATTGTGTGGGCGCGAGCTTCAGATTTCCAGACAATCACGCTGGCATCTAATGTTCTAATACACTATACGCCAAGCAGGGCGCATGAGAGGGGCTTAAAGGACAACGGAAAGGGAGAGGAATGCGGATTGGTATGAGTACTAAGTGAGAGAAACACAGTATTTTGTAAAATAATCAAAAAAAATTGGACTTTCAAAACAGAGATGAGATACAGTGTGCATGCTTTTTGTCAGTATGTGCCTGCAAAAATCCCAGGTGAAATCCAAGACACCTCACCATACCCAACTGAAAGCACCTATACCCAACTGTTCATCAGAAAATACATTTATTGAGGGGATGTCAAACACCCCCCCCTCCCAAAGCTACACCCCTGTTTATTACATACACCCATAAAGTGTCCCTCCCTCCTCCTCCTTCCTCTGTATTTTCTGTATCTGCGACAGATGAGGAAAGCCAAGTGCATTTATTTTTATTATTGTAATATATTTCTCCTGCTGAGTAAATGGGAGCAGAAAGTTGTAACAAGTCACGATGAGACCGCATCCAGAACCAGCAGGGGAGACCGCATCCAGCATCAGCACCAGTACTGGGGAGAGCTCGGGGGGACTACAAGCCCCAGAGAGAAACGCGGCCGGCATGCCGCCAACGTCGCTGTTCCTTGGCGCCCGGAGGCTCACTTAAGCATCGCAGGTCTCCCGCAGCGTGGGAGACCGCATCCAGCACCAGTACCGGGGAGAGCTCGGGGGACTACAAGCCCCAGAGAGAAACGCGGCCGGCGTGCCGCCAACGTCGCTGTTCCTTGGCGCCCGGAGGCGCACTTAAGCATCGCGGGTCTCCCGCAGCGCAGGATGCGCGCGGGCGTGCCCGGGCAAAGCCCGGTCCAAGGGCGGGCCCGTCTGAGCCCGGAGGAGGCTGGGCTGGGCCTAGTCTCTTGGTTTTGGACTTTGGTTATTTCCATGCACTCACCTCTACTAAACCTGCACTAGGAAGTCCAAGGAGTAACCCAAACATTGGTCACCTGTACAAGTAAGTCTGAATGCTCCAGACATATTAACTCTTTTTTGTATCTAGCGCTGCATCCCCCTTTCTCTTCCTCCTTCCTTTTCTGGAATGATGGCTAAATTGAAACTAACGGGGGAAAGTGTGAACACTCCAAAGCCTCTGCAGAATTCCACACTTGATTGTTTCCTCCTACTGGATGCCAAGGCCATTGATAAGGAAATTTTGGTAGCAGAAGGGGGTTTGCTGTAGCTATAAACGAGGACCAAGCTCACAATGGACCGCCAAGCGATACTGATCAGGGTACTCACGCACAAAATAAAAGTCTATCAGTTCTATTTCCCGCCAAGCGTCCCTCACCACAATCAACAGTAACTCCACTATGTAATCCCCCAGCTAAAAAGAAAAAGGCGGCGAAACATTTGGAACCTCCACCGGCTGTAAGGACTAGATCCAGGAAAAAGACCCAGGAATCAGCACCGGAAGCTTTTATTGACACAAGGCAAACAAAACCATTTTTGATAGACTCAGATTCGCCATCCCCTAACTCCGTAGGTCTATCCCCGCAAACCATTGAAACTTTAATGACATGCTTAGAAAAAACAATATCCAATAACCTCTTGCCCATTCTGGCCAGGCTTGATAAATTAGAGTCAAGTGTGGAATCAATTCAAAAATCTCTTGCTGATTTATTGACTGGGGTAGGGGCAAGAATGAAAACTCACGAAGGGGGGGCACCTCTCCATGGGGGTTCACATACTGGTGAGGGGTATCCCAGTAGGAACGTGGAAGTACCACCCTGTGCCCCCAACACTGGAAAAAAATAGGAGTGACCCGAGGGCAGTATCACAAAAACCAACGGAACCCATACGTGTTAGTCACTTGGGGAGGGAAAGGTTGCCTCCTAGTAATATCGCATATATTACTACCTCCACAGGGAACATAACTGAATGCAGCAAACGGATTCTCCCCGAAATATTTGATTTTAATGATAGGAACGATCAGGCTAATGAGGTGACATTACATCTTCCCCCAGAGTGCTGCCCATATGTGGCAATTTTAACTAGTGCCCCTCCAGTTCAGGATAATTACAAAGAATCATTCAACCAGCTGAAAAATAAAGTTTGCTACTGGTTAACCCAGAACACGAATTTTTCAAATACTAACTATCATGATATCCTGTTTGTAAGACGGGTAAGCTGGGTTGGCCCGTTACGCAAGACTTCAACTGGAGATTGCATAGTTATAAACTGCAGGTCACCAATGTTTGCAGGGCAGTTGCTCAGAAGGGGTAGGATTCCACCAAACCAGAGGCCTAGACAAGGGATTGACATTGTGACACTCGGGTTTTTTTATAGGCACCTTGAATCCGTAGGCCCAAATGCCCCACTCATTAAGTCATACACTGAGAAACCTATTGTGAGACAGGAGCTTCCCACCTGGAAATATGGAACAGATACCAACCCCTTACCGATCTGGACTCCCCTGATTGACTAAACCCCGTAATTACTGAATCGCAAACGATACATGAGGTACTTCCTGTTATTCAGTTAGAAGGTGCTATCAATAATAATAACACTAGTGAAACCGTGGTCTGTGGCCCAGTTACTAAGTTATGACGTCAATCCCAGGAGTGTGTGAAAAATGCTCAGGATTTGAAAATCTTATCTTGGAACACTGCGGGAATAAGGTCAAAGTTAAATGACCCAGAATGGTGTAACTTTGTGGATGGATTCCATCTATGTCTGTTCCAAGAAACCTGGGCGGTTGAGCAGGTACATAGGATGGGGTTTACTACTTAGTATTGAGGCCAGGCATTCTCCAGCTGGTCGCCCAGCTGGTGGATTATTGATCTGGGTTAAGACCTCCCTGGTTTGTAAAATCAAGGTACTGAAACTAGGATCAGAGGAGATACTTGGTTTAGAACTGACATCACCGAAAGAAAATATCCATCTCAGGTTGTTTAACATATACAATGGTTTTAGCAGCCCCCACAAGTCATCAGATACGATAACCTCACTAACTAATTACCTCGACACAACCAGGGGAAAGTACCAACTCATAGTCGCTGGTGATTTTAATATAACATTTGAGCCAGTTGACTATGTACAGGAGATACTGCAGGAAGAAGATCAAGCTAGAGGGGTTGACAAGCTTCAGACCACAGCAATTAAGAAATGTACTAAGGTGGGGCAACAGGTATTATCTTTTACCCTCGCCTATGGGGTACGAGCTTGTAATGGTTGGACACGCTCGGACACAGAAGCGCGTCATACGTTTAAGAGGGGGAAAGTCAAGAGTAGGATCGATTACATTCTGGTTGACCTTGATCTATGGCCAAATGTTAATGATATGATTGTATTAAATCGGGAGGACAGTGACCATAATGCTCTGGCATTGACGCTGTCTGGCCTAGCAATTCTGCACGGACGATCTCGGCAGATGGCCACAGATATTGGCTGATGGCAACCTCCTCCCAAAAATGTATGCTGAGGTATCACAGATCCTTCCTGTTGTGAGCAATTCTGATGCCAGTGATGATGACATCATGGCCACCTTCCAACAATTAATTCTTACCCTAAGACCATTTTTTAATAAACAGTGTAATCTTAACTTAATTCAACGGAGCACTGCCCCGTGGTATAATGAGGCCTGCAGGAAAGCCAGCGATGAATTAATTGTGGCGGTTAAGAAAGAATCTCGGTCAGACATTAAAAACAGTAGGAAACAGTACAAAAAGGCATAGGCCAAGGCTAAAAGGGATTGGGAGTCAGACAATTGGCGCACACTTGTAGAAGCGTCAAGGCTGAAGGACGGCCAATTATTCTGGCACCTCCTATCGAAAGGGACACCCAAACAGAAAACGGAAATAGACTTCTACATACAGCCCCATGTTTGGGAGGAGTATTTTACGTACCTCTATGCAGGCAAACTTGATGACTTCTATCTAGATCCACAGATGAATAGCACAGATCCAACACAAGCTGATGAAATTAGCTTTACAATAGAGGAAACTGTTAATGCTATCAGCTCGTTGCAGAATGGGAAAGCTCCGTGTTTGGACAAGCTCCCGGGAGATCTGTTTAAAGCGGAGCCTACAATATGGGGACCGCTGTTACAAACTGTTTTTAATGCCATCCTGCGAGGTGGAGATATTTCTGCGACTTGGAGAGGTGCGGAAATAATCCCAATATTTAAAAAGGGAGATAAGGGGTCTCCTGCGAATTATAGGCCTATCAGCCTTTTAGATGCCTCCCCAAAAGTTTTTAGGAAAATCATTTTAACCCGGATCCAAGATTGGATCGAGGAGAATAACATATTATCAAACTTGCAGGCAGGATTCAGGGCTTTTACAAGCACTTTAGACCAGGTTTTTAGATTTCTCCTGCTCATATAGAAAGAAGTGACTATTAGGAGGGGTCATTTGTATGTTGTGTTCGTTGATCTAAAAATGGCTTTTGATTCCATAGACCGTACCCAACTTTGGACTGCCCTTCGAGACTTAGGACTCCCTACCTACTTACTTAAAATCTTGATTCGCCTGCATCAAGATAATTACGCCAAAGTCAGGTGGAACTTAGATGGTAGCCTATCAAATGACATTCTGGTTTGTAAGGGAGTACGACAGGTCTGTGTTCTTGCCCCAACCCTATTCACCATGTACATAAACGGGCTTATAGGAGAGCTGTACGACTGTGGAGGTGACCCCCGAAATTAGCGGGTAGCCCTGTGCCCTCCCTGCTGTTCGTAGACCACACGCTACTTATATCTAAGACGCCAAAGGGGATCCAGAATGTCCTTAACAAATTCGCAAAAGCTTGTAAGGACAGGGGCTTAGAAATTAACTGCTCCAAGACGAAAAATATGGTGTTCAACCCCTATAAATCCAACAAGGGTAAATTTAGGTTGGGCACTCAAGTCTTGGAGCAGGTTAAGGTATTTGACTGTTTGGGAGTCTGAATCAGCGACAGTCTAGCCTGGACACCCCAAATAGAAAAGAGTGTCTTAACTCTTCAGCATGTCGACTGTGCAATAGCTGGGAGGGTCAGGGGGTCTGCTTTTTGACCGTCTTCTCCAATTCTGGAACTACATAGGGCAAAAGGGCTAGGAGCGGCCTTATATGGGGCTGAGCTATGGGGGTTGGAGAACCTAAAGCACTTAGAACTTGCTTGAGAACAAATTTTTAAGGGCGATCCTTAATCTACCAGCGAACACCCCCCTTCTGGCGTTAAGACTTGACCTTGGTCTTAAACCCATTAATAACTTCGCTATTCTTAAGGCACTCTTGTTCTGGGTAAGACTATGGACCAGTAGTACACAGGTCCCTGTTAAGGAGGCCTTAGAAGAGCTATTAATTCTACAAAAAAAATCAGGACGTCTTGCTTGGTTCAATAAGGTCAAGGATTGGTTTATTAAATTGGGGTTGGGGTTTATGTGGGAGGACCCAGGGTCCATCACGAAAAAAATGGTTCTCCTGCTTAAAAAAAGGTACTGGGAGTACGTGGACTTACAATGCACTGATGTTAATGCACATGGCACTTTAACTTCTAGTTTTACGAATGTTAAGGGATGGTTTGGTTTTGAAATGTTTATGGATGATATTGAACCTCCACAGGCACGAGCACTTTACATCCAATTTAGGTACGGGGTTCCCCCCCTAAATTTTAGGAAAAGTACCTGGGTCGATGCCCCTGCAACATCCCTGTGCCCGACTTGTCACTCCTTTCCTGAGACTCTTGAACATTTTGTTTTCTTTTGTCCCTCCTATGCAAATCTCAGGAAAACTTGGGTAATTCCTGCCTGCCGTTTGCTCTCTTTCTCACGTTCCTCTGATGCTTTACGCATCTTTAGGTCCGATACCACAAGGTGGCTCGTATTTACAATCTCGAGATACTTGCTCCTTGCCTGGTGGACAAGGTTAAAATTGATAAAAAATTACTGAGAAAGACAAATGATCATGTAAGCAACCTGGTCCCAGGGCCACCAGTGGACTATTGGGGGTTAGAATTATGGAATTTTTATAATATAGGCTTGATGTAATGTGGAATTCTCCTCTTTTAAATATAGATGACATTTTTTAATCTTCTGTCAAAATTTTAAAATTGTTGGAGGGATGTGATATCCTGCTTTTTAAATCTATCTTTTTAAGCTGTAATGAAATTCTTTTATACTGGTTGTGATATCTGTTGATGTAAATGATCATGTTATTGATCGAATAAATAAATATATACAAACACCCATAAAGCGTCCCTCCCTCCTCCTCCTTCCCCTGTATTTTCTGTATCTGCGACAGATGAGGAAAGCCAAGTGCATTTATTTGTATTATTGTAATATATTTCTCCTGCTGAGTAAATGGGAGCAGAAAGTTGTAACAAGTCACGATGAGATCTGCTTACAGAGTAGAAGCCATTCATTTATGCCGGGTTGCTTGTATTTGGCGTTTTCTGCATTGACTACCACTGCGTTCCCAGCTCCTATGTTGGGCTGAAGCGGGGAGAAGATTACTGCACCAGCAGTCTTCCCACTCAGGAACAAGAATGATGGTATCCCGGCCCTTTCTTGGGGCGCTTTGAGGCTCGCGGCAGATGTTGATGGCGAGATTTTGCAAGTGCAGGATTTCATTACTGTAAGAAATTAAAGTGGAAGCCAACACAAGAAAAACCTCAAACCAATTTTGTAAAATAGAGTACATTTTACTAAATAAAATGACACCAAAACGAAAACAATTCAATAAGTGGAACCAGATATATGATTTTTTAAAGTTTGAAGTAAAAATAGTGCCAAAAAGCACAAAGTGCCAACTGCAGTGATCTAGCCGCGCTAGACTGGGTCAAATAAAAAAGTTAAGGCTGACCACGGTAGATTGCAGGTCAGATACAGGGACCAGGTGCACCCTAGTGGAAAGCCTACCTTACCTTCTGACTTAGACATTTTTCTGGAGAAAAAGTGGGTGTTGACGAGTTGTCGGCAGGGCACGCTGCAAGATGGATCAGAAGCAGGACTCGATGAGGGTTAGTACTCACTCCAGCAGAGACTAGGTGCAGAGTCCAGAGCAGGTCCAGTATGAACTGGTCAGCTGGGCAGTTGCAGCTTGAGGGGCCTTTGGAAGCTTGTTGTGTCCTCGTAGCTCAAACAGGAGGTCAGCCAACTGACCCTTGGAGTCACATCTGGGTTCTTGGTTTTAAGTAAGCAGGGCCAGTCTTTATTCAGGTTCTTCCAACAGGAGGGCAGTCCTTTTGATTCTTCGCAGGTCCAGGAGTGTTCTGAGGAGAAGTCTGTGTGGTCCACTTTTATGCCTGGTGCCAGCCTATGGTTGGAGGGCAAGCTTTTGTCCACCCCCTAAACCAGTTCTGGACAATAAGCATGAGCGGTTTATTAAAGGCGAGCAAGTTGAATCAGCATATTCATATAAATACCTGGAAATCACCTTGGGGCGCAAACTGTCGTTCACCAACCACACTACAATCTTACAAGCAAAAGCCCTGTCTTTAATATTCCCCTTCAGGCTTCTGAAAAAGAAATTGAGCGGTCTGCCACATACAGGGCCGGATTGGGAACGCAAACCAGCCCTGGCAATTAATTAGGACCGGCTGTGTGGAGTTAGGGGTCTTGGCGGTGTGCTGGTGGGATACACTGCTGCTGCTTTTGGTAAAGGGGTCCGATATCACAGCACTGCTGCAAAATTGGCCCCCTGTACCGAAAACAGCCCCTCGGTCCAAAACCAGCCCCTACCCTTCCAGCCGACTGGAAAAAAACGCACGCTACGGCCTGTTCGGCCCTGGTCACATACCCATCTCTTGACCGTGATAGCATCACAATTTCTAACCTCCCTGACGTACGGTCTGGAAATATGGCATGGAAAGGAGATATCAATCTCAAATCAGCTCCAAACAAAGGTCTATAAAGCAGTTTTTAGTTTTCTCAAGGAGTCCTTCCCAGCCCAGGTACGCTTGGAATTCGATCTCCAAAACCAGAAATATCAACACCTTAGTGAAAATGTGTTGGAGACTTCGCACTGCGGAGAGTGGAACCTTGAATAATCTATGTTGGCTTGATATAAAGGCTCAAATGGAGAGAAAACAAGTCAACTCATGGGGTTCCTATCTTGAGAAAGCTCTGGTAGACCTAGAGTTACAAGAAGCATGGGACAGTATGATGGGTCAACCTGCATTTGCAGAGATAAGTAATTTTACATAAAAAAAGCTGTCACTCCTACAAGAGAATAACTTTCTTGCACAGCGGCGGCATGCATGGGCAGTGATAAACTCTTATAACAACTTGAGGCCTCAAGCATAAGTCACTGCGCCCTCTCACCCAGCAATCAAATAGAGTTTTATGCTCTTTCATTTTGGCTTATTTTACTCCAAAGACCTTCTACCAACATGGAAGGGTGGGTATCAAAACACAAATTGCCCATTGTGTGGCTACAATTTGGAATCAATAAGTAATCTCATGTGCACATGCCCAAAAGTCATGGCAAAGGAAGATACTCCTCAAGCCAATCTTCCTGGAGCTGAAAATACATACCTGCAGGAAAGCAGTCATTAGCTGGTTGGGCTGCTCTTCCATTCCACTGGTATGCCAAGGAGAAAGATTTGTTACCCTGGTAAATAATCTACTCTGTAGAGCTGACCAACACCTATAAATTTCAGCCCAAAGTAAAGTCAACCCAAGAGCAACAAAAAGATAGTGGACCCGGTTAACCATTTTTTAGCACCCACCCGGCAATGTGTATAGTTTTAATCCGAGTCACACCTCAAAATAAGAGATGGTAAACCTGGGAACACAGGACATGGACCAATCATAAAAGAGATCACGTCCCAGAATGTCATAGTATTATATTATAATTGATTTTATTTTAGTACAATGTTGTTATTTCCTTCATAAATGTGACATTTAAAAAAAAGACTTACTTGTTTATAGGAAGTGTGATTGTATGTTTTATTGGGTGTCTTAATGTTTGTATATATTTAAGTTATGCACTTTATGGTTAGAAATGACAGAATAAAATTATTCATTCACAGTTCTGATCAGTTCTTCCACCCCCACACGATTTGGTGCTAGCCCGACTAGAGAGACAAAGGAGAAGCAGGCCTAGGTGTGAGCTTCATCTGTCAGTGACAAGGTAGGCATTCTTTGAAGCTAAGGAAGGATCTGGCACAGCCTGCAGGGCATTCTGTAAAGGAAGGAGTCCCTCACCCCACACCCAGAGCCCTTTGTCCATGTAATAGTGTAAACCAGTGTTGGCCTATGGGAGAGACAGCCTTGCCACAGTGAAATACTACTTTGGGGGTTTTTCACTGCCAGGACATGTAAAACATTAATTATATATGTCTGATTTTTTAAAAACCATGCACCCTGCTCTATGGGAATTTAGGGATTACCTTAGGGGTGACTTATAGGTAGTAAAAAGGAAAGTTTAGGTCTAGCAAAAGGTTTGTTTTGCCAGGTCAGAAATGGCAGTTTAAATTTGCACACCCAGGCTGTAGGAGCAGGCCTGGAGACATGCTTTACAGTGCTACAGTGAGTGCTGCAACCTAGTAGTAGCATTTCATGTACAGGCTCTGGGGATATGTAGTACCATATACTAGTGATTTATAAGTAAACTGCATGTGCCAATTAGGTACACACCAATTTCAACGTTTTTAAGGGAGGACACAAGCACTTTACTAAAGGTTAGCAGGGATAAAATGCACAAAGTTCTATGGCCAACAAAAACGGGTTCAGCCAAAGAAGGCACAATCTGGGGAGACCCTGCATAAAGGGCACATTTCCAACAGTTACAATGGATTCCATTATAAGCAAGAAGAATGCTGCTTTAGCATATTTTATGGAGGGCAAGATGGCTGTGAGAAAACAGTGTAATGTTGAGGTGCAGCAAGAGGAGGAGAATGAAGTCTTCTAGATTTCAAGGTCTGATCTGCAGACTTTGGATTATGGAAGCTGTGAACTTAGATTTTGCATAGCCATGGACAAAGAAACAAAAAGGGGAACAGGAGGGTGATAAGTAGGGGAAATTCATTCAATCCTCTCAATTGCAGGACCACCTGAAACATATCAGGGAAGTCCTTGGTTTTGAGGAGAAAGCCTAAGAAGAGTATGGCCTCTACTCCTAGCATAGTGGTGTTACAGTGAAGGCTTTACCGCTGCATGACACAATTAAGGGAATATTGTTTAAGGTGTGGAAAGACCCAGACGACAAATCAATTTCATGATTCCTAAACAAAAGATACATAATTAAAAACTTTGAGGAAAACTTCCCACAGACGCTCAAGGTCAATACCATTTTGGCATCCATGGTGTTAACATCTTCCTTTGCATCAGAAGAATCGACTCTACCAGATGTGGTAGACAATAAAATTGAGGCAACGCTTAAAAGGTCATACGCAGCTCTGAATTTCGATATCAGAGCAAACACATAGGCAACATATGCCACACAAGTACTGATAAAAGACTTTAAAGTATTGTATGACTGTATTCAGGAGAATGAGGACCCAACGCCAATACTGGGGATTATGGAACAATTGTCATAATTTCCCTCAGGTGTGAACTCTGCCAGTTTATGGGCAGCAACATCCTCTGCATGTTCATCAACAGCAGGTCACCATTTAGCACGGATGTTATCATGAAACGTCAATGCGAGTAAGATCTTTAATCCAGAAATTACCGTTTACTGGTTCAAAATTATTCGGATCAGAGTTGGATGCAATGGTGCAGAAAGCCGCAGAGGAGAAGAAAATCCTTATTAAGCCCTTTAAGTTGTTTTCTGGCAAGAAATCCTTTGTCTCTAAATGTCGGACACAGAATGTCCAAGACAAACGTCCATTTCATGTCCGGGCTCATGGCTGGGTGGCCGCATTTGGTATCAAGTCCTGACTAATCAGCCCCTAAAATCAGGACCAAAGTAAAAAATGAGTAATTGTAAGTTGGGGGAAGGTTAAGAGAGAAAAATCCCCTTCACAGTGAAAAACTGCAGGGAGACTACGCATTGGAGTAACATAAGCCCCCGCAGCCCCCACGGTGCGGGTGGGCCTCCTCAGCAAAAGTGATAGGTGGTGGGCTGGGGAGCGGAGGCACTCTCCTTGACCTTTTCAGGGGGGGCCCTCAAGTTTTGTTACAACACTGAGACCATGTAGAGATAACTATCACAGAGAGGTCCGGCAGAGTGACAGACCCCAGAAAGATCTGGAGAAGTGAGAGACCACAGAGAGTTAATGCAAGAAAAACACAAAGAGATTATGCAGAATGAAAGACTGCAGAGAGATCCCGAATAGTATAAACACAGATTCTGTATTAGAAGAGGACACAGGGTTTTGCAAAACTGGTAGCATTGGAAAAGCCTCAGAGTGAGCAAGCGTAGAGTGATCCTGCTGATTAAGATACAGCAGAGAGATCATGCAGAGAGACAAACCACAAAGACATGCAGAGTAAAAGAACAGAGATACGTCCTGCAGAGTAGAAGGCAACAGGGAGTTTCTGTAAAGTTTGAATTTTCATACACAATACGTAGAGTGAGAGGCCAGAGACTGGTCCTGTAGGATAAAAGGCTGCTGATAAATCTTATGGGCTGAGCTTGGGGTGCAGAGGATAATGTTCCATAGTGGAAGGACTTCTCAAGTCTCACAGATTGAGAGGCCAAAGGCCAAACTTACATGAACGCCTATGATATTACTTAGAAACCATATACCTCTCCTGCACAAGAAGAGGTCACAGAAAGAAGCCATGTAAGGTCAAAAGATACAAACACATTCTCTAAGTTTGAGGCTATAGTCCATAGCATCTAACTCCCAAATTATCTTTGTGGACTCGGAACACCCTAGGCCCAATGCCTGCCTAACAGTCAAAGAGATTAGAGATAGCTAGATGTGTGAATGGATGGATGGGTGGCATGAATGATAGATGGGTGGACAGGTGTAGGGATGGACAAAGATTCTGTGCGATGAGAAGCAACAATGTGACACTTTTGGTGGTTGGTCACAGAAAGGTTTCTTTGCTGAAGAAGAGATCATTGAAAAGCATTGTGAGATCACAGAGAAAGGTCTTACAGAGCGAGGTCTCACAGACTGAAGTCAGAGACAGATCTAGAGATTGAGATAGTCCCAAAGGAAGTCAAGTAGAATCACTGCCACTTCTTCTCATTACTATTAACTGATCTGTCCGTGTGTAAAACATAGGGGGCAGACACTTAGGACCCTAATTTAGGTTCCCAGACCGGCAGCACAGCCACGTAACTCAATGAGTCCAATCAATTAAATATTGTAGACCTTCTTCTTCTTGTACTCATTTTAATCCATCATTTTTTTTCTGCCATTTTTGATCATTATCTTCAATTCATTTTACTCATTTTAGTTCAATAGGAGATAGATCACATGAACACAGGAGGCAAAGTGATTTCCAAATGTCACGTATTTTATTCAATTACCCAATGCATTTCGGGACGAATCCCTTCGTCAGGGGTATCTAAAATGCAGAAATTCATAAATATTAACATCGTTGTTACACACCAACCTCTGTATACACTTAATGTATTCTGTATAATCATTGTATCCATAATTATTGTTCAGTTTATCAACAAACATCCTAAAACCACGAACATTATTAAAAAAACCTTTTGCAGCAATCCCCTCACAAAACATCCCACATCCTGGTTACCTAACCCTGTTCTCACTATAAGCCACCTATACTCAACTGGCACCTCTTCCCTTGTTTAAACAAAAACGCTCTTCAAATCCCTTACATTGTACTGCCTTACTGCGCTTACCGTGACATATATAGTTGATCCTTGGAGATAAAAAGCAACACGACCTCGCTTACTACTGGCTTGTATTTGAACAAACATATTCAATTCCATTTCATAAGATTCAGAATTTCAAAGTGCGCGAGCGCGCGTCTTTCTCCCCGTGATGATAAAATCCACTGCTTCTCAGAAGTGCAGCTATTTATCATGACTCGCCGATTACCTCCAGGTGATCAATCGAATGCTTCTTAATGCGAGAACTGCAAATCCCTTAACAACGAGCTTCCGGTATTTTTGAATCTTCAACAGGCATTCTTTCTGCCATTAAAAACTACATTGCCTAGAATCCCTTGCAATGTGTCATTTCAAACCTGTGATTTTCCCCAATACCCCCGTTGCTGATGCTATTTATACCTCAACTAAAATCATGAAATCTGAGCCAGTACATCACCTCAATATCACAGGTGCAATTACAAAAATTCAACACTGCTCATATGGTTCGAATTGCAGTTAAAATTCGTAACAACAACTGAATGCATCGCTGCAGTTTAATCAAACATGACAGGAAAACACGACTCCTGTGTATATCATCTCTATTTCATTCCTTTGTATCAAAATCAGTAAATCCTTGCATTTTTTCCGAGTCTGTTCGTGGGTGCAAACTCGCAGGTAGGGCAGCAATTAATGCAATAAAGAAAAAAATGGTGTGCATCTCGCAACTTTGTTTCTTTAAAACATAGGGGGGCCATGTCCACATCATATACTTGCCACTACATGCCTTTCCCTCAACCAATAGGGAACCAGGAAGCCCTCACTCCCATCAGCATGCTGCACCCATCAACCACCACCAGACATTCTCATCACACAAAGCATGTTGATAATTTTCAGCCACCCACCTCACTTGCCTAATGAAATGTCTGTGGCAAGCAGCAACCTCTCTAATCCTCCAGCCCAATTTGCTGCATCACTTGGAATAGGGCGACCCTTCCTAAGCCTACTGAACAATATTGCTGTATGGTTTGAGGCAGACACAGTTTCCCTAGACTACCTCTATTGATGGTTTTATTCTGGCACCTGCCAAAACACTTGTCCCTACCTGTTCTCTTGAAATGAGACCCTGACGCGCTGGGAAAAGGAAGACACTTTTATAGCATGGCATACATTAGCAAAATATATTGCATTATGTTTGTCACTTTTTAATATAACACTCACCAGATCTCTGTCAGATATTTCTGTATATTGTGGCACAAGAAGTTTACAGTGTGGTTCCTATTAGATCTTCTCCTTCTTCGGGTGAAGATGGTGAATTAGGTAGGCAGATACCCGATCTGTGAAGAATTATTGACATGTGGCCTGGGCCTCCTTTATGTTGGCCTGCATTTTTAATAGATGTGCGAAAGGGAGCCCAGATTTTCTTACATTTGTTCATTTTGTCTTTCACTTCTGTCAACAGTTTTTCCATAGTACAGATATCTCATAGCTTAGCTTAGACCACCACATGTGTAGAGGGGGCGGGTTGAGTTGTTTCCAGGTATGAGCTATTGTGAGGTAGGCAGCAAAATGAAAGTGCATGAGGATTTTGCCTGTATGAGTAGTCAAAGGTTATTCCGTCTCATCTCCTGTGTAGCATTTAGGGGTAGTTCAATGGCTGTAATTAGCTTTATTTCTCCACAACCTCCTTCCAGAATAATTTAACCCACACACAGGACCACCAAATATGTGTCATCATTCCCTTCTAACAACATCCCCTCCAACACTCATCTGGTGAACCAAACATTGCATGGAGCTGGCTTAGGCTGTGTACAGATAGATGATTTTCTTGCACAAAACCAAATATTAGCCCATGAGTCCTCTGTTACCCCCTCTCCATCTTTGTATGATCTTGGCAGCCATGGTGGAAATCAAAATGGCTGCCCATAATGTCTTTTTCCAGTTTTTCTTTTTTGTTTTACAGTCATCATATAGATGCATGGCATAGACTAAAGCTTTCTGTAGGATTATGTTCATGTGTTTGAGGTTTGTTTTTAACTGATGTAACTAGGTTAATTGTTGTGATACTTTGTAACACATGCAAATGTTATTTTGTAAACCTCTATGTATTAGTAACTGTTCCTATGTAAAGCGCTCAGATACCATTGTAGATCTTGTTTGCTGTATATAAAATTTCAAATAAATAAATATATATTACTGTGAGTGGGTTCTAGAGAATGACATGGGAGTTGTTTGCCAATTTCATTTTCTCAAGGGGCTTGAAATAAAATATTTGGATGACCTCGTTGAAGTCAGAGGTGGGGTGGCAGAGAATTCCATAAATAAAGCCCCTGACAACCGGAGCCCCAGACCCAGCCTCTGCCCCAGAGAGCGGACCTTTGTTGGAGGATCTATATTTTCTTGTACTTTGGGGCAAATTCAGTTTAGCTTGTAGATAGAGTGGGTGGAACTGTAAATGCTTTATGAAGTAGACAGAGGCACTTAAAGTTAATTTGGTCTTCGTCTTTCTGAACTATAACCCTACTTCCTCAGCCAAGAAACAGTTGAATTGTGGCATCCTGGGCTAGCTGCAATTTATGGATCAGCTTTTCCATGATTCACAAATACAGTTACAATATTCTAATCTGAAATTCATGATTTAACCTACTGCTAATAGATTCAATGAGCAAAAGGCAGAACATTTTGCTCAACCATGACGGGTGGAGAACTGTCCTTGTACTAAGGTCAATTGAGCGCTCATGTTTGATCTTGTCACCCTATGAAAGCCCTTCTGTTTCTCTGTTAGCAAAATCTCAAGAACAGATACAGAGTGCCACTCAAGTGTACTTTTTTCAGGTGATGCCTCATTCCAAATATAATCAACTTCAGTTTTCCCTATGCTGCTTCCAGTGTTATTCTGATATTTGCGATAAGTCTTATATTTGAGTGTTCTATCATTTTTTAGAAAATATTGCTTGTCCAGGCCCCAGCCATGAAAACATAAAAAGGGACACTGGGAAATCATGAAATAGAGAAGGGAGGTGGAAGGGTCCAGTGGCACTCTACAAGCTATTTTGGTAAAGGGCGAGGAAATCAGGATCTATCACCCAGATCAGGACCTATTAGACGGTAATCTGACACAACCAGTATTAGCCCTCACCTCCAAGGTGGCGCTCTGGAAGACCCTCCCGTTGGCACATGTAGGGCCCATTGCCCTCTCCAAGATGATAATATTACTGCGCCTCTTATACTACTTCGCAAATCTACCTATTATTCTCTTCCACACATTTTTTCATGGCTTGAGCACGCTTTTAGGGGAACTCAAATGGCACTTGGGGTGCTGCAAAATGGTACTTGTCAAATTGAACCTCCCAGTGGAGGTGGGTGAATTAGGAGCCTTAGACTACGAGCTCTGCTTCCTCTCTGTCCAGCTACAGAGGCTCAACCGGTGGCTAGCCACACTCTCCCTCGAGGAGACATGCACGGGGGTCACTTCGCTCTGATCAGCTAAACGGGCTCTAAATCTAAAGCTCCTGCTGCCAGAACACCTTCCTCCATCCTCTTCGGATAGCCCTATGGTCCTATAGCCGAGCCATGTACCTTACTAACGGGGCTCTCCCCTAAACCCCTCCTTTCTCTCTCCTCAGCCTTCCCTCTCCTCAGCCTCTCACCCAAGGACACCTGACACAGTGGCACAATTCCAACCTCAGAACATTGGGAGATCTTTTTGAGGAGGACTATCTTTATACTTCTGACAAACTGTCAGACCAGTTCGCCCTCCAGAGGGGTCAGTTTTTAACACACTGACATATTTAATAGACTCTCCAGCAAATATGGTCCATATTAAACACTGAACCAGAAATACACCCACTAGTCCATGTGCTTTACACTATGAAACTAGGGCTTAGGTAAATCACTTGGTTCTACAAAGCTGTCCTTTCACTCACTGCTATATTACTTGCCCCTCTTCGGGACAAATGGGAGACTGACTCAGGCAGGGGGTTCCGTGGAACAGAATGGTCACATGCCGTTGCCTTTCCCCATCTTGTATCTCCTAACTCTAAATTTAAACGTATCCAATACTACATTCTACATAGGGCCTAACTCTCATCTGCAGTGATGAATTAATATTTTACAAAGGCTGATGCTTCCTGTCCCCTTTGTTCCTCTGAACAGGCAGATTTCCATCACATGCATGGGGCCTGCCCATCGTTGGGACATTATTGGACAAAAGTATTGGACCTGACTTCCTCCATCGTAGCAATACTCATCCGTATGATTGAGTACCAGTAGACTTGTGTGTCTACAAACACTCCAAAAAGATAGAGTGGCATCTCGTTTAGCTAACCTAGCCCTTCGTCTTGCAAAGTGAGCCATTAACAAGCAACTGGAAGGCGTCGACCACACCTTCCTTATCGATCTGGTGTAACACCCCTTTTAAATGGGCGGAATCTAAAAGCAATGCCTTCCATAGGGAGGAAGCCAGAGGACTTCGTAGTCACCCAGTAGCTAAAGATTGGGATGCTGTGCTGGAGGTAGTGATGACAGCGCTTCTAGCAGAAACACCACCATAGCGATCCCGTAGCCCCAATGGGGTGCACCTTTTGGTGTTACCTCCTCATATGGGCGAGTTTTCTAAGTTAACAGACAACTCTCAAGTCATTATTCGCCCTAGAGCCCTATCAATTGCAAGTTCCCTCTTCTATCCCTCCGCTATCTTTCTCAACCCAAATAAGTGACTAACATATCCACCACTCAAATTACTTTCATATTTCACTATACTAGTTCACCACTAATCTTTTATGGGTTCCGAAGAAGCGTGCTACTCACCGAAAAAGCGCTTCGACACCTCGTCTGGGGTAGTAAGCACTATATAAATGCAATTACAATACAATTACAATACAATACAATTACAATAAAGGTTATATTTGTTACCTATATTGTTGTTGTATGTTCAGTTGACACATACTGGATGCCATACCTTGAGAGAGCATGTCAGTCATTTTTGTCTCCATTATATTGCTATGTTTATAATGTGAACTAAAATGCTGAAAATTCCAATAAAGATTATTGGAAAGAAATGGTAAAGGGAGAGGAAAAAGGATCAGAGACAAACTATTGTTGGACAGTCAGATAAAATGACTCCCCTTGTCTGCCACTGTCAATAAACAGTGAACCAGCACTGGTCGTGCCACCACACCAAGTGCCACTTACATATCTTTGTTTGCATGTATAAAAGTAACCATTAATTGTTAGAGAATTAAAATACTACACAAAATACACAAAAAACAATAATCACATCCTGTCTAAAAATTAGCACATTCTTTGTATAAGTTTCATAGCATCACACAGTGATCAAACATATGAAAGTAAAGATATCAATTCTATCAAATTTGCATGTGCCAGAATAACCAACAAATCACAAGAATACCTGACGAAATTGGGGTAGTAGTTGAGGGGGTGAAACCCTTCTCAAGCAGGAGCCACAATCCATGCCAGGGTGAAATCACAAGCAAACCCTAAATTGACCTGTGCTCAACCCTCAGGTAGCTTGACACAGAGCAATCAGGCTTAACTCAGAGGCAATAAGTAAAGTATTTGAGCAACACTTCCAACAGTGAACACAGTGAAAACACACCACAAAAGGATCCCACACCAGATTAGAAAAATAGAGTCATTTTTAATTAATAAAACAAGACCAAAACATAAAAAATCTAATCAGTAGAACTGAAGACATTCAATTTTAAAGATTACTGTAAGAATAGTGCCAAAAAGCACAAATCCCCAACTTTGGATATCTGGTTGCGCGCCACCGGGATAAAGTCACAAGTTCAGGCCTACCACGATGGAGCGCGAGCTGGATATTGGGACCCAGTAAGGCCGGCTGAACAAGAGTACCTTAAATCCTGGTTGCAGAGCGTTGGGAGGTCCCGCATGCAAGGTCCTTCATCGTTTTTGAGGATCCCATTGACAAGTGCTTGTGATATGAAGTCTGTCTTTGAGGATGTGTCTCTTAGTCGAAGCGATATGATGTTTCAAAAGAGCTGCAAGGCTGTAATGCGACAACTTGTGCTGTCATCGAGGCTGCCATCGACAAGAGATTTACAATACAAGGGCCAGCATCAGTAAAGCTTCCTACAGTGACAGTTCCAATGCGGGCTGCGAGATTGATGCGGAGTCCTTGTGCTGGGAGAAACCTTGCAGCAGAGGCGAAGCGTCGGTTCTGCTCTGAATTGCGGTGATCCGCAGAGGAGATGCATTGTTTCTGCTGGATACAGAGATGGGCTGGCAGAGCACCTTCAAGCCCACTTCCAAGGGTCCAAGACTGGGGTGGTGGCACCACTTGGCAGGGTAGGATTTACAAATGTCAGAGTGGGGGTGCTGGGTTCAAGGTTGTTGGAGCCTTCTCTTTTGTCCCTGAGGCTCTAGCCAGGAGGCCAGCCAACTAGCCAGTGGTGTCACTCTGGGGTCCTGGGTTTAACAGTTGCAGGTCCAAGCAAGAGGACAGCAAGCATAAGGTCAGCACAGCAGGGTAGCAGTCCTTCAGATCAGCAGTCCAGCAGAGTGGCAGTCCTTTCAGGAAGCAGAGCAGTCCTTATTCCTTGCAGAGTATCCACAGGTCCAGATGTGTATTGAAGAGTTGGTGTCTGAGGTCCAATATTTATACCCAGTTCTACCTTTATAGTGGGAGAGGCTTCTAGAGGTTTCCCTTTGAAATCCACAGGCACCTGCCTTCCCTGCCCTGGCTCCAAACTAACTAGAGAGGGTATGCAGCCCTTTGTGTGGAGGCAGAACACAGCCTATACAAGTGTAAGTAGGGCTATGCCCAGCTCCGCCATCCCATCCTGCCAGTGATGGCCCATCTAGGCACACCTAAGCTGTCTATTGTGTGTGGCTGCCTAGGAGTTGTTTAAATATCATAACATTTTGAATACCGACCATCTAATATACACAATCTTAAGATGGCCGATATGGTTCGGAACTTAATTATACCCTCAATATGGCAGCCACGTTAGTCTGTAGCACGTTATTTTCCACTATATTGAGCAGTATAGTTGTCACATGACACGTAGATTCCGGTGGCTTGATATAAAAGGAAGCTAATTAGAGCAGGACTTGTTTTACGCACTCGGAACTCGACCATAGACACTTACGGCCGTTAGAGCTTCGATACGGTGAGTGTTCTTGTATGCTGCTTCGGCAGAATTGACACAATGTTTGTTATGTTTAGCAGACTAGAAGAAACAGAGTTTTTGATGCACTTATTCACCCAATAGTATTTATAAATATACATCTATTTAGTGATAAAAGTTCACTATAGCATTTGGGATATACATGGCCACTTCGTAACAGATATTTGGGCCATGAACCTATGCTATTCTCTTCCTTAAATAGGATATAGTCACATAATTTCCATCATGTGACAAATAAGAAATATATATTTTTTTCTAATCGTGATACCGGTTGGTTTACCGGGTGATAGCACTCACCTGTAGTATGCCTGGCAACCAGTATAGGTTTTAAGAAAAGTCAGATAACAGATATTGTCGAGGCATAGTATGAGACTTTAAAGCTTGCAATTATAGATAACATATGGAGGGCAAGATTTTGGTCTTGACATTATATATTTTTTTATATTCTTTTACTACTTAGAGTTCATCAACTACTCGACTCTGCTCTCTTTTATTTCATCACTTTGCGATACGAAAAAACAAAGTGTTAATACGGCAATACCGATTGGATTGCTAGGTAAAATTTTGACTTACCATAAATATCACTCTCGTTAATGTTTTTGGTTATTAGATCGATAACGTATTCACTTTCATTTATAATAGGGAATGCTAAAATTTAAGAAAACGACTGTTATCTTAATGCGGGCAGCAAACCAATAAATAAAGCTGTTGCATTGTCTTTTTCATCAAAGGTGAGACCTCTCTGTGTTCTAGAGGTCATTATTTTTATCTATTTTGAGACAACATTTCTAATTGTCCCTCTCTTTCATCGATTGTATATGGTCTTGACTCTCAACACAACAACTATGAATATTTGACCTTATGATACTAAGATTCGAGCCGTCACTAGATCAATAGGTGACTACATAGGTTGGTTTTAATCAAGTAGACCCTGCTTTCATCCTTGAAAAAAAAAAATATATATAACAGCATCTAATTTCATTCATAAATTCTTTTGATAGAACCCTTTTATAATCATATCACGGGTGTGAAGAATACAGCTTTTTTCTTCTGGGTGCTACGCCATTCCAAGCGTGAGACGACTTTTCTAGGGTCTCCATACAATTAGGTAGGTTTCTTCACAATGAGGTTAACAATTTGTGAATAGTAAGCCCCAAACCGTATGGATCATGTGATATATGTGCAACCACTGATTAGATAGTTAAAATTGTTACTGTACATGCAGTCATTGAAAAGTTTGCTACAAATGTTTGTGTAAGGTTAGGGTAGAGTTTAAAGTTGCTGTACCAGATATGTGTTGCAAATGAAAAAATGTTTTAAATCCCTTTTATATTTTCATAATAATTGTTTCTATAGTTATTCAGATAAACTGCAAAAACGTTTTTGTCCTGAAGAAGGTGAAGATCTATCAAACTTTCACCGAAACGCCGCGTCAACAGTTTTCTGTGTACTTTTTAATCTTGTCTTATCATTGTTTTCTCCATAATGTGGATAAAGAAAACGAAATTGATGTATCAATGAAATTAATGTCTGGTATAAGTTGGTTATTCAATGTATTTGCACTTTAAGAATCTAAAAATATTTTTTTTTAAAACAGTTTTTAAATAAAATATGATATATTTGATTATATGTTTGCTATTTATTGAGTTTCATTGCAACACAATACAGCAGTTTGTAAGTGAAAAGGTTTTTTTAAGGAAAATGTTGTATTTTTGTAGTAATGTACTTTTGTCATTATTCTTGTAGCAGGTACCTATAGCGCATAATCCTTATTTCTGGTTGGTTTGCATAATTTACTTATTCTTTTACCTCGCTCACTTTCTTGTTTATTGGAAAGGGATTTCTTTATTTCTGCCTAGGAAGAATACACAAAGCCCAACTGTCAGCTACACCGAGTCATGTGACCCACGGACAGGCTACAGGCACTAAATGGCTAAGGCAGGAAAATGCTACTTTCTAAAAGTGGCATTTTCAAAATTTCACTGCCTGCTGAAGAGGCCTCCACTATGCCCCTAGTCCTAGACTTACATGCCCACCCCAGACGCTGATATATTCGATATCATGGGATGCTGCTAGATCTCTGACACATAGCACTGACCTGACAACATCACTATGACACCTGTTGGCAGCTCAAAGTGTTATATTCCATATAGGTACCCTATATAGGCACAGGTAACACTGCAACCTTTCACTTATATCCTTCCCTACATTACATACATAACGGTTCTTAGGCACTGACCTTTTACCTAGATATGACACTGTATTCAGAACGCAGGTTTTTCCCTGGTTCGATTCTCATACATTATGCATGAGGCTTCTTGGAAGCACAGCATGACTAACAGTAGGATTACCATCTCCTGTATAATATCTCTGTATAAAGTTCAGGCCCAACGTCATCCTTTAGGCCGACACAGTAACACAGCAAGGTAGGACCCCTGGGGAGAACTATGGGTATATATACAGCACATCTTGCTAAGGAAGATAGAGGAGACCGTGACTTCCTGGCTGACACACTGACCAGAGACGCTGAGGTTCCTGCATGCAGACGCTCCAGCTAGCAGTGGTCTAACATCCCTCGCGGGGGGTGAACAGCCGTTAGTACGCGGCTATTACACCGCATACCATTACAACGCAAGCGTAACAACGCATGCGCTGTAACAACGCGTAGCCTTTACTACGCATGTTATTACATCGCATGCGCTGTTACAACGCAAGCGTTGTAATGCGATCCACATCGTTGTGAGGAAACTGAGGCTCTTCCGTTTCCTCACAACGACGTGCACCAATCACCGCCCCACTGACGACGCTGGAAGGAGAAGAGAGGAACCACGAGGAGAGAGAGGTAAGAGGGGCTGTGTAGTTTTTAAGGGTTTAGGTTAGGGGGTGGGTCGTGCAGGGGGTAGTCTTTTAGGATTAAGGGTAGTGTTGTAGTGTTTAAGGAGTAGTGTTTTTGGGTTAAGGGAAGTGTCGGGGTCGTGGAGGGTAGTGTTTGGGTGTAGGGACAGGACTGGTGGTCGGGGTGGGTCGTGTAGGGAGTAGTGTTTTAGGGTTTAGAGTAGTGTTTTGGTGTTTGTGTAGTGTAGGGTAGTGTTTTAGGGTTTAGGGTAGTGTCTGGGATGTTGTGCAGGGTAGTGTTTGGGTGTAGGGACAGGACTGGGGGTCGGGGGAGGGTCGTGCAAGGGGGTAGTGTTTTAGGGTTTAGGGTAGTGATGTGGTTTGTGTAGGGTAGTGTTTAGGGTTTAGGGTAGTGTCTGGGGTGTCATGTAGGGTAGTGTGAGTGTAGGGACTGGACTGGGGGAAGGAGGAGGGTAGTGCAGGGGGTAGTGTTTTAGGGTAGTGTTGTGGTGTTTGTGTAGTGTAGAGTAGTGTTTAAGGGTTTAGGGTAGTGTTGGGTGTGTCATGCAGGGTAGTGTTTGAGTGTAGGGACTGGAATGGGGAAGGGGGAGGGTCGTGCAGGGGGTAGTGTTTTAGTGTTTAGGGTAGTGTTGTGTTTTTTGTGTAGGGTAGTGTTTTAGGGTTTAGGGTAGTGTTGGGGGGTCATGCAGGGTAGTGTTTGCATGTAGGGACCGGATTGGGGGAAGGAGGAGGGTCGTGCTGGGGGAAGTGTTTGAGGGGTTAGGGTAGTGTTGTGGAGTATGTGTTATGTAGGGTAGTGTTAATGGATGTAGAAATTAGCGTAGTGTTGGGGGTTATTTAAATAAAAATGCGTTGTAAAAGTATGCGGGGAATTGGGATCCGTTGAAAAGACATTTTATATGCATTTCAAAGCACTTGCGAAGTAATGGTATGCGTTTTAAAAAAATGCGTTGTAATGGTACTTGCGAACTAAAAACAACGTTGTAAAAGTATGCGTTGTTTTAGTTTGCGAAGTATCGACATATATTCCTCGCGGGGTGTCCAACTCGAGTCCAGGACGGGGTCCCACATTCCCTAACTCTCAGGTAATGGGGTTGACTAGATCCTAGAGGGATTCTTGGCATAACACCTACATAGATGCTAGGTACATTTAGGTACATCTAGTTAGGGAGGCATCGTAGGAGTACGCACTTTTTATCATGTGCTTTAGGTACATGTATATATTCATGATTTCTGCAAGATGGTAGAACTATACCATCCCTTTACTTTTGTAATATTGCTAATCATATATCTCTGCTACTGTCTAATGGTTGTTGCAGCTCATCTATGCTACACTAGAATAACAACTGTTCAATAAATTCTTATTGAAAACGACCAGCCTGTTTATTCTGTGTATCTCTCTGAGACAAACTAAGCAAGCACGAGTGACTAAGCGAAAGGTAGTATATTGTTTCCACGATCCTGAGGGATCAGGGTTGTCATGTTCTGAGGTTGCCAGAATCTATTCTCTCCTTGGTAAGAGGAGATTATAGTGGCACTGTGAGCTAGCTAATACAGACAGGCTAACGTATCCGGTGGGGGTGCACGGAATCAGTCCGCCACCAATCCCACAGTTTATGTTATCCAAACGCGCAGATCCTGTATAGGTAATATAGGAACTACGCGACAAAAGGGTGCAATATGTTCTCTGTTGTGCCCACTGCCTTAAGTCTGATCCTATAATCACACCTGGTTAGACACTGACACAGTCTGTCTCCCGTTGACTGCCAGGATGCTGCTGTGCCCTTTCTGACTGCACACATTCACAGTGAGGTCTCATGGCATGCTGCTGCAGGGGTCCCTCCTGTGCACCCCACACTGGAAGTACACGTTCCACAACATCACTGCCACCTCTTACCTGCCTGCAGAGTGCTGTTAGTGCCTTATTTGCACCACCTCCAAATTCTGACACTTAGGCCCTCATTATGAGTGGCCCAGTAAATGGGCCGGATTTTCTCCACATCAGGATTTACTGATACTGGGGTATACCCGTAACTTAGGGGGTGGAGAAAATCTAGCCCATTATGAATTGGACCCTGACGGTCCGCTAAGAAATGAGGAGCTACCGAGGGATTCATTCATTCTGGGTTCGATTCCCCCGGTAATTCCTCACTTTGGGAGCCACTTTTGGGAGCTGAAATCTCCGGGTGAAGGGTAAGAGATCTGTGGTGTTTCCACAGATCTCAGAATTCCAATGGGGACATTAACTGCTGTTACTGGCCATTGGAATTAAGAGGCCACTCGTACTTAAGAGTCTTAGAAGCTGAAATACAGCGCACTGAAACTCGCCTTACTATTATGTCCTTGCTGAACACTTCTAGAGGTCCAGGGTGGGCTCCTCAGGAGCAGCATCATTGGCAGTTTCTCTCACGGGCTGTTCTGTCCTTTCCAGGGCAGGTCTTTTTCAGCTCATCTCTTCGCACATATGTACTGCCCTGGAATCAGGTCCTAAGTGCTAAATACTGCTTGCACTCTTGATACAACACTAGATCCACGGTATCTGTCATATAATCCTGCTGCCCTGGCACATGGAGATTGGGCTTCAGCCTTTGCAACTGTACGTTGGCATTTAAGGCAGTGCCTGAGCATTTGAAGTTATGCCTGGGCATACAGGGATGCACTAGACATGTCTGGGCATTTAAGTCTGTGCCTTGGCATTTGCGGCTATGTTTGGGAATATGATGGCGGTGACTGGCCTCTCAAGGTCGTGCCTCTGGTCTCTAATAGCTGAACTCCCAGCATTTCCTGGTTGCAACCCGGGATATCATGACAGCATCCAAGTTATTACATGCTTGAAAACAAAAATATAAATTTAGTATCCTCTCTTTATTTCATCGATATATTATTCTTATGTTTTTGTTAAACATCAGTGAAGTCACAATTATGCTATTAGACATATGACATAATTTAATGTGATGTCTTCAGGGTCAAAAGTCATATGATGTCACTTTAAGTTCTCAGGTCAATACCACTAGCTTTGGTGTTCCAGTAAACGCCGCCTGTAGTAATCGTCATTCAGTATTTCGAATCATCCGAAGCACCTCAAGCAGATTCTTTTGCTCAGTCACCCTCCGTTGACTGAGCACCCTCTTCTCAAGATTCATTCACAATACACAACGAGTGAGGCATGGGAAGGTGGAGCCAGTGAACCCTCGAACCGGCGGCCCTGTGCGTGGAATCCCTTGGCTGGCAATCCCTTTATCCCCCTCCCACTCTGGACAGCAGCCGTAAACGGTGGTGCCAGGCGCCTCTCGAATGACAATAGCCTCGTAATGTAGTCATCTGAGAGGTCCAGGCCTTGAAGGCTGGGCGTGAGTGATTCTGTGTGTGCAGGTTGTGACTTCACACCCACGTGCATTGGAAAGCGTGTTTAAATGTGGTTATGTGCGAGAGGTACACACCGGAACCTCCAATTCTGCAAGCACCGGTGATCAGAAGAGGAAAGAAACATTTGGTTCGTAATGTGTATTTTATGAGTAATGTTCTATTGTCATACCTTGACTTTGTTATCTCCTTTGTAAGGGGCTGTCCTTACAATCGCTCTCAAACATAAAGGTTAAAATGCAATTCTAAGAGAAAAAAATAAATAATATGGCTCTATATTTATATAAAGTGTCAACCCTGCAGGTCATCTGCCGGAAGAGAAACGGTTAAAACCAAATGCAGAAAGCGCCCTGCTGTCCAGTGTATTTGCTGTCTTGGAGGTAAGGCTTGAGTGATGCTACAGTAACGGTTTGCATTCGGCACAAAATCAAATCTACTAAAATAGTTTAATCTGACTTTGCCCCAAATCTTATTAATTCCATGTAAAAGCAGGTGCAAGCAAAGGCTCAACAGCTATAGCTCCTAACATGCCCACGGGTATTCAGTCAAAATATCGAGTTAGAAATGTCGACTTACACTAATATTGAGTTTCAAATATCGTGACACAGAAATATCGACAGCAAGAATACCTTGGTGAAGAATGTCGACTTTAAGGTAAGAAATATCGATTTTTAATTAGTGTTATGTATTTTAGTACATATTTTAAATGTATGTGATGTATTTTTTGTATAAGTATTGTTTATGTTTTTTAATATATATGTTACATTTTTAGTAGTTATTAATTTTATTTTAATTAAATTTTGTGTTTTTTAGAGCCGTAGCGGGTTGTGGGTTTATAGGTGAATAGTGTGGGGAGTAATTTAATTATAATAAATTAATTAATATTTTGTATTTATTAATATTTATTCAGTTCAGATGTTATGTTAATTGTGGTTTCAATTTTTTGGGGTACATTTTCGGTGGGGGTTGTGGGGTTTATAGGGGTAAAGGGTGGGAAGTAATTTATTTTTAATTAATTAATAATTAGTTAATTAATACTAATTAATTAATTGTCAATGAATTATGGCAATTGTGTAATTAACTTTAGGTGCGGGTTGTGGGGTTTTTAGGGGTAAAGGGTGGGAAGTAATTTATTTTTAATTAATTATTAATTAGTTGGTAATTATTATTAATTAATTGACAATTAAATATGGAACTTGTGTAATTAATTTTAGTTGTTGGTTGTTTTAGGGGTAAAGGGTGAGAAGTAATTGATTTTTAATTAATTAATTGGTTGAGAATTAATATAAATTAATTAATTGATAATTAATTAGGGTAATTACTCAATATTTTTTTGTATGTGAGTTTTGGGCTTATAGGGGTGAAGGGTGGGGAGTACATTAATTTTACTTACTTTATATTTAGCTGTTAAATACTATTAGTTATTTAATTGAATTTTTTTAATTGTGTAATTAATTTTTTTACAGTTTAATTTTAGGTGTGGGTTGTGGGGTTATAGGTATAAAGGCTGGGAAGTTAATGACATTTTATGTGCTTAAATTTGTTTTTTGATTAATAATATTTGTTTAGTTGAAAAATAATTATGTTAATTATGCAAATACATATTTTTTTATTTTCGATGTAGGTTGTGAGTTGTTTGGTGTTATAGGGTAGGAAGTAAATAGACTAAATTTATGTAATAATTAATGTTGTTGTTAAATAATTTCTAAATAAAAATATTTGTTTGAAAATGATTTTTTTATTTTACTTAAAATAATATTTGTAGGTATTTGTGATATGTATTTAACATTATAATGGTTTTTTTAATGTTAAATATATTTTTATTGTTAACATATTTATATATTTTTGTATTTACTTAAAAAAATATTTTTATTTTGTTGATGATATGACTGGAGTGAGAATAGTAAATTTTACCCCTCCACAATCCAACACTTTCCCTATTGTTGCACTCACTGGAGTGGGAATAGTACATTTTATCCCTCCGCGATGCAACACTTTCCCTACTGTTGCACTCACTGGAGTGTGAATAGTAATTTATACCCCTAGGATATCCCACATGTTCCCTACTGTTGCACTCATTGGAGCGGGAATAGTAATTTGTACCCCTCCGCTATCCAACACTTTCCCTACTGTTGCACTGACTGGAGTGGGAATAGTAACTTTTACCCCTCTGCTATCCAACACTTTCCCTACTGTTACACTGATTGGAGTGGGATTAGTAATTTTTACGCTTCATAAATATTAATGTATCCTTGGTGGACCATATATTGCACACTGCTCATCACATTCATCCAAGGCACACACGTCGCTTCTTACAAAAATAGCGCCAAAGAGAGGATACTAACTTTTGCTAAAAATAGTGTGCCATCACGCAGGTGTAGTAGTAGGATTGTACAAATAGATTTATTAAAAAACCTTTTATCAATACATTGCCATAAAATCCAATATCCAAGGGATATCCAAGGCTGGAACTCGATATGTTTAAAATTATTTTATATCTGTTGTGCCAACCAACAACACAGATTAGGGTTCAAGGCGTCAACGCATTTCGATGGTATCGTCCTGGTTAAACCATCTTTATCAAGACTATAATGTTAACTCTCATATGTCGTATATAAAATCAACCAATGTTATACACCTATATATGGAAATATATATACATATATATATATTTATATATATAATTACCACACATTATTTAAAAAAATCTATAGACGTTATAGGACATATAATAAATTGTCAAAGATACAATATTACCAACACATACATAGAGTTACTAAAAATATATAAACCATTTGTACATGTACAAAGGATACCCTAAGAAACTCACTAATCATTCTTTCAAACGTGCTAGGTTTTATGATCGAGAGTATATGCTGGTTATGAATAGGACTAGATCCAAAAACAAGAACACAAACAGAATAGTATTTGTTAGTCAATTCTCTGGTGTGAGCAACCAGATTAAAAACATTGTCAATAAGAACTGGAACATCCTAAATGAAGGAGATGAGTCCCAACTGGCAAAGCCCCTTTTAGCATTTAAACGCAATCAGAATATACAGAATTCTCTGGTTACTACATACAGGAGAACTGAAGGGAGCATACATACCCCACATTGAACAACAATAAGGCTGTACTGAACTACAAATGTGGAAATTGCTCTATTTGCAAACACTGTATAACGACCAAAACACTAGAATTTAATGGTATCTCATTTACTGCTAAAACTCTAAACAACTGCCGTAGTAAGAATATTGTTTATCTTCTCATATGCCCATGTGGCTATGGGTACGTGGGGGAAACAAGCCATGAACTGAGACTAAGATTATTGGAACACAAATCAGCACTAAGAACCAATAAAGAGAATGCTCCACTTATAGATCATTATATCCAAGCTAAACATAGCTTTTCTGATTTTCGTTGGTTCATTTTAGGAAAAAGTATAGGTAATATGCGGGATGGTGATGTGGATCAGAAGAGAAAAATGAGAGAACAGTGGTATATCTGTAAACTAGGGACAGTAGATAAAGAACTCAATACACGAGAGGAGTGGATGGCATTGATCTCATAATTAGTGCATAACTCATTCTGTATTAATGGTTAGAAACCAACATGTCTGTAGTTTCTGGTCTGGGTCCCACGAAGATAAGAGGGCGAGAAAGAAGATTAGGATGAGAATAAAATGAATAGGACAAAAAACTTAAATTTGTGAACCACATTTTTCGGTTCAGTTTTGTCTTGTATGTCGCTTTAATTTATGAGTCTACAAATTACTCTTTTGGATCTCACAAGTTTTCTATTTTGCTCCCTTTTGATAATTTGGGACTGTGTGCTGGGTATAGTAACCGCTTTAAGATGGCGGCCCCGCTATGACCATCCTTGGTGGATGTGTGTCATTCCTGGTTCCGGAAGTAGTTACTTTCCGGTTCGCGTGGAGTTTGAAGTACGGCTGTAATATATATATATTAAAAAAATTCTTCTCGATATATTACTTACAATTCTTCGGTTAGCATTACACTACTTTATACAAAATATAAAATCCTATTCTGACTGTAGATGTAATAGGCTTAGTAAATCCACAATAATCCATGGGCCCTGTGAACCCATTTCAAGATGGCGGGCCTAGTAAACGGACCACACAGGTGTGTTGGGTATTACAAAGGCCATTAAACATCAGCGTTGTTTGGCGCTGGTGATTCATTTCCTGGATTACAGCAGACCGGACGGACAGCAGCGCCGGGTACTGAAGACTGAGGTTACTTAACCTAACACACTCCTTTGTGAGATAAATTATTATTTTTTAATTTATAGTGCAGATTCGTATAAGTGAGTTACCATGAGTGGCTAATCTGAGTGTATACGAAGAATGGTCCTTTGAGCATGGTGGTGGGGAGTTTTCTATACGGCCCTTTAATAAATACTTGTTTTCTTTAATTAAAAATTGCTTTAAGCAATCTCTTGAACAGCCACCTGACTCTGTAATGAAACAGGTTTTTTTTAGTTATTAGAGGGTATTAGTAGTGAGGGACGTAGTTTTGTGATATTAGAACATGGATGGAGGGCAGCTCTTGTAGGGACATGCCCTGAGAGCGACCTGATTTTTGTGACAAAACAGGTCCTTATTTCCTCTTAGGCCCAATTGATGAAGGGCAAGACCTGGAACCGATACTGAAGAGTTACTTCATTTTAAATATTTTGGAAATTAATACCAACCGATGTGATACATCACATTTTTAGTCTTCGACTAAAGGACAGGCACAAAGGTACGTTAGTGTCCCCTGTTTTAACCTCATTAGCTAGTGATGTGTGTATATATAGTAATGCACATTTGCATGGTTTTGCACTAAAAGAAGTACATTGGTCTTTCTTTAGCTTGAACAACATTACAAATCTATTTCACCGGAAGAAAACACTATTATTGGAAATCAGTGTATCCCATAAGAAACGTCTTTGGGTGCATGCTAGGAAGTACAGCCTAGAAGGTGAGATTTAGTTGCACTTATTAGTCCTATTGGTGAGAGATGGTGTTCTTAATTTTGTTTTGACTCCACCATCCAGATATGTATAATAGATTTTAATTGGAGTAAGGAAGAGTTTCAGTTTGTCTGTGGTGATAGGTATGTAATTGATGTATGTATGTAAACGATGTGATGGCACCCTTGATGTAGTGATGCCCCAATGCATGTTTTCTGATTGTAATTATGATGTCAAGAGTTTATATTTACTTAATATATATATTTTTTAAAAACCTATTGAAACATGTACAAATGGTTTATATATTTTCAGGAACTCTATGTATGTGTTGGTAATATTGTATCTTTGACAATTTATTATATGTCCTATAATGTCTATAGATTTTTAAAAATAATGTGTGGTATTTATATATATATTTTTCCAGATACAGGTGTATAACATTGGTTGATTTTATATACGACATATGAGAGTTAAAATTATAGACTTGATAAAGATGGTTTAACCAGGACGATACCATCGAAACGCGTTGACGCCTTAAACCCTAATCTGTGTTGTTGGTTGGCACAACAGATATAAAATAATTATCAACATATCAAGTTCCAGCCTTAACGTCATCTTGTCACGGATAGGTCTCACTGATGACAAAGTGTATTGTCTTGTAGATACTCTCTTTCATTTTTCTTTATCTTTTTTTTCCTATTTTTCTATGTTTTATGTATATGTTATTTGTGTAGGACATTATTATTATTACTATTGTGTATATGTATGCAATATTTGGGATAGGATTCCCTTGGATATTGGATTTTATGGCAATGTATTGATAAAAGGTTTTTTAATGTTTTTAATAAATTTATTTGTACAATCCTACTACTACATCTGTGTGGTGGCACACTTTATTTAGCAAAAGTTCGTATCCTCTCTTTGGCGCTATTTTTGTAAGAAGCGACGTGTGTGACTTGGCTGAATGTGATGAGCACTGTGCAATATATGGTCCACCAAAGGATACATTAATATTTATTGAGCTTAAAACAGAACCCTATTCCTTTGCTGTAAAAGGGGTCCCTCTCACGTGTTTTTTTTAGTAATTTTTACCCCTCTGCTATCCAACACTTTCCCTACCATTGCACTCATTGGAGTGGGAATAGTAATTTTTACCCCTCCGCTGTCCAACAATTTCCCTACTGTTGCACTGAGTGGAGTGGGAAATGTAAGTTTAAAGATTTTTAAATAGTTTAATGTTTTAATTTATAATAGAATGTTTTTTTAATAGTTTTTATGTTATTGTTATATGTATATATATATATATTTATTTGTTAAATTTGTATTTAATTTTATAATTATAAAATACATTAAAATTATTAGTTTAATAATTGTTTTAAAGTAAATATATATAATAATCATTATATATGTATGTTTAACTTTTTTTAATTAAGTTCATTTGTTATATTTGCTAAAATGTATATTGGGTCTAATTTATTTTTTTAATTTAATTTTATTCTTTAATATATTTGATATTTATTAATTTATTTTATAAATATAAAAAATGATATTTTGTACAATTATATTTATGACTGATATATTTTTTCTGATATTTTTGTACTTACCATAAATAGGATGTCTATATTTTTGACATCTATATTTATAACTCAATATTCTGGTATGGGGATATTTTAGTTGTCGATATTCTGTCAGTGAACCAGGAATTTGTACTTGAGAGTGTACCTCGAGTACAAATTCTAGGTTAGATTATGTTGGTCCTCCAATGGGCAAGGCTGATGGTCACACAGAAGAGACATATTTAGCTCAAACACCGCCAATGATGTCATCGGCAGGAGACGCTGAGTAAATCTCATGCGTTCTATTTTCTGCCCTTGTTGCAACACAATGCTGCCATTTTTCACGCAGTGCTCCACTGCATGACGTACAGTAAATCTGGACCTATGAATCCTTGGTATGGGGCGTGGCCTTTGTAGCTAAGGTTATGGCCTAACACAAACAGCAAATCCTTTGTATAGCGCGTGGCCTGTGTAACTAAGGGTATGGCCCAACACATCCTAAACTAAACCCTCCTTTACAAGGAATTCTGAAAGCAACAAGATACTTTTGTAAACGTTTATATTTCCTCTTTTTCCTAAGCCATTAGCAATAAGTCTGAAAAGGTATTTCCTGAGGATTATTAAATATTTGACATATTTCTGCATGATTTAGTTTGCTATTGTCATGCACTGCATGCAAGAGCAAAATTGAGTTTTTTTTTACTTACCTGGATTTATCAATGAAGGGAGCAGTAAAAGAAACACACCATTTGAAAATATGAGTTGATAAACATGTCTAATAGCTGTTCTCTCTACCCATTGCCTCCGAGCATACATTGGGGAACCCACAAAAATAATAAAGGATGGTTTCAGGTAGCCTTTTGCCTCCACTGCAGGGAAAGGGACCCCAAATTCGAGCTGTGAAGGGTACTTTAGCACATTCTCCACCAGGAAATCATCCACACCTGTTGAGAAGATTGGCAAGCGCCCCCTTTAGATTGTTTCATGTCATTCACAAATAGCTTGTCCTTGTTTTTATTCTTTGTATTATTGCACTTATTAGGGATTATTTACAAGGAGCTAGCACCGCCACAGCGTAATTATTTTTTTCACCCAGTGGTGGCGCAATCAGTGCTCCACACTGCTCCATATTTATAAACTGATGCATTGGGCCCAATGCGTCAGTTTGTAGAGGTCTTTGTCACATTATACCTGAGCCAGGTATAACATATGCCATGGTAGGTGTTCCCACGTTAAAAGCCACGTAAAACTGACGCAGTGAAATTTACAACTTTTCACTGCGTCACTACGACTTGACTGTGTCAAATTCGGTACGCCTTCTCAAACCAGGCATAAGGATTGACGCTGGTCTTTTAACATGGGACTCGCCTCTGTGTTCTGATGCATTGCTGGAGTTGTGTCAGTCTTACGACCAACTCCAGCTATGCGTCACTATAGCGCCAAAAGATGCATCAGAATTTCTGACACATCCGTTAATACTTGTGTCATGGAGCACTGTATTGTAAATACAGTGCATCCATGGCGTCGTTGGGGCATTTATCAGTTCTTGTAAATATGCCCCATTGTTTTCTATACTTTCAAGATGGGTGCCACGTTGCTTGGCAGATCCTGACAACACAATGCGGCAGCCATCTGTAAAGGATAGACAACATTGATTTCTATACTTTCTACACTATCAAGATGGCTGACACATTGGGTCGTGCAATGTAATCTCACGTGTTGTGGAGAGTGTGAATACAATATAAAAGGGTGCAACAGACGCGCTTTCCAGTAGGTAGGGGGCAGGGCAGCGAGCCATTATTAAATAAAAAGCTGAAGGAGGAACGGGGGAGTAAAGAAGGAGCAGAGAGGGACGGGGAGGTAAGTTGAAATGTAAAGACAAGCAACACATAGTGCAGGGAGGGAGGAGACATGATGGGGAAGCAGCAAAAGAAGGAGAGAGAGCATGAAAGCACATGCACTGTCATGGAAAGGATCCTATAAGTCATTAAGTTAAAAGGTTGGTAAAGAAGATATGCACCAGGGGAGGGACAAACATAATAGGAAGAATGCAAGCCATTGAATACGAAGCAAGCTAATGAGATTAGCAAGAAAGCATTTTGGCAATACAGAGCTGAAAGCTCTCTGTAGGCAAGACCTAAAAAAGGGAAAAAATCCCCTGGTGGGTTTAAAAATTAGTTAATCTTTAGAAAGTCATGCACTTAAGGAAGGCAGCAATGTTTATTTTTCAAATATATTTCATGATACAGAAGCAGAAAAGGCTGATGTCAGCTAAACCCGGAAATGGAATTTTTCATTCAGTAAGCTTGCTAAGACTTTCTAAAATGTCTTTAGTTGTGTCTAGTGGAACAGCATCTCAGGCAGCAGTCCTCGCATTCCCATTTACAGGTGAGTGACAGGGATGACAGGGATGCTGACACATGTACGCGCCCCTTTGCAGTTGCTGAGGGGAATGAGAAATGTGACTAAACCACCAACACATTCTAGCATTCAGACCAGGTAAAAGTTTCTTCACCAAGTCAAGAGAATGCCTTTGGTACAGTGCTTTTCCACCAAGGCGTAGCAAGGGTGTTAAGGCCCTAATGCAAGTAAGAAAAATGCTCCCCATGCACTGGTTTAATAGCAAAAACCAGCCAAACTTGGGGTGCAGTGGGTCCCTCAGACCTCTGGGTCCCAGTTTCATTGGAGCTGCAGTGCTCTTGATGTCTACGGCCCTGCTTTTCCATTGCATGCGTACACATGTGCGTGTGCACACGCTCTCTCCTGGCCAATTGATATTTTATTGGTTAGTAGCCCTGAGAGTAAGGGGTGTAGTATCACAGCCCACATTTTAACCTCCCTAGTAAGTATTCCTTAAACGTAGTGCAACTAGTATGGGACTTTAAATATGTGTTATTATGGTGATGCACAGAGTCCATATGCGATCTTGCGTGAAAAAGGCCCAGTGTACAGCTTTTACAGTCAGTTTACTGGGCCTTTTAAGATACAAAAATATTGTGAACCCCAAAAGATCTGGATAATTTTATGTGATCATCTGGTTAGCGTTGCCTGAGAGAAAGCAGGCAGGAACTGCAGCACATAAGTCACCCTGAGACACTCGCCCTCAGAGGGTAAGAGAGTGCAGATGAGGGCTGGACCACTATACAAGTTGTACCAGGGACCCTTACTATAGAACTCGTATGGCATAAAAATTGACTTAGGTCTGTTCTGAAGTAGATGTTCATCCTCTGTGCACATACGTGCCACAGCCTTTTACCGTTTAGACAGGTAAGAAACAACAATAAAAAAGAGTCCAATAAGAAAGCAAGTCTTATTAATAGATAAAGGTATACACAGCTTTTTCACTTCTGAAGCTATTTATTGAAAAAATAAAAATGTCAAGGACCACTCATACCTAGAACTCCCCAGTGGTAAAGTGCGGCTGGATGACTTTTTGGATGCAGAATGAACCTATTATATATGGGTAATCTTCAATACCCTGAATCAGGAGCTCCTTGTAGCACTCATCACCCGTGAAAACCCTGCCCCTCTATGGAAAAATGAAAGATAACAAAAACATAAGCTTGAGTGATGGCTTGCTTTACCCATCTACTCAAAGTTACAGTTGTCACTTTCTTCCCTCTATTTGTCGCCCCATAAAGCCACAAATAAAACATTTGAAGAATGAAACTCCTTGGCTGTTTTCAAATAAATCAATAAAGTTCTCTTCACATCTAATGATTCAGGAATGCCTAAACCTGAAACATCATTCACAACTGGGCAAGCAATTTCCTTTGAACAATGAAACTGTTAATAGGAAGCCATCTCTTAAGAAATTCAAAATGATAAATTGATCACACGACCTTGCCTCCATACCTTTACCTTTTCACCCACTCACAAAATTCTTCACATGCCTTGAATATACTGCCAGAGTCAAAGGCTTTCTGCATACCTGAATGTCAATTGCCACCTCCATTGAACACCCTAGAACCTGGAGGGCCTGACATTCAATCTCTATGCAGTGAGATGCAAGGATTTTAGCTGTGCCAGTGCTTGGGCTGGAAAGAGGTGGAAGGTGAAGAAAAAGCTGGAGATACTGACCTCTCGCTAAGAGGCTTAGCAGCAGAAGCCACAGCGTTTAGGGCTACTATGGAGGCACCAAGACCACTTGTACTTGCTCACTCTGAATCTTTTGCAAGACCCTGAGAAGGAGAGGTATCCGAAGGATTACAAACACAACCTGCATGACGGCCAGGGGAACAATGTTGTGTTTACTGCCCTCACATCCGGGTGCCAGGTCTCAGAACAAAAATGTGGTAGAAGGGCATTGTTTGGGAAGGCAAACATGTCCAGCTATGGTCTTCTATCAGCTGGAAGGCTTGCCTTCTCAGATGATACGAGATTGAAGGCAGAAGACTGTTGCTAAACCTGTCCACTCGAATATTTTCCAACCTGGGAATATATTTAGCCCTCAGCCATGTGAAAATTTCCAAGGCTACTTGTGAGACTGAACTTCTGATAGCTTATTATGAATCCCAGTGATTTCAGGCAGCAGCACACATTCTTCACACTGGCCTTCACCTTCAAAAATGAACAGTCAAATATCAGCCAGTTGTCCAGATAGGTAAGCAGTACAACACCTGGCAATTGAAAAGATAAGACTGGAGCCAATCCTGTTATAAACGCCCTTGGAGAAAAGAGCAGACTGAAGAGGAGTGATTTGAACTGAAAATGCTGCTTTGTATTGCAAACCTCAGATACAGTAACTATTCTCCTGTATTGGGACATAGAAATATGCATTCTGCAAATCCATAGTCACTAGAAAGTCCTGTTTCGAGAACATGAGGATCACCATTTGCCAGGTTAGTATCTTGAACGGTGTGTAAACTTGTTGCGCCACTTCAAATCCAGTGCATAAATAAAAGGATGACAGTGGTCTATACCAGTGCTAGCACATACACAGTTTCAGGAAGTTATTCATGACATCTATACAATCAAATGTGCTCAATGAAGACAGGTAACACTATGTCAAGTATAAGGGAGAAAACCCCAAAATACAAAGAATATCAAGAGCATGTCCAGCGCACCACCACAATCAATTGTTAAGGGTCCGTCAATCTGGCAGTTCCGTTTCAGAAAAATGAACTTCAATCAACATAAGGTAAAGACAGAAAGACCGATGATTCCATTTGTTTTTAATCCAAATTCAAGCAACAGCCGACACGTGTTTCGTCGTACTCGGTGACTTTTTCAAGGCTGTAAATCGAAACAAAGCATGAATTTATTTTAACTTGTGTTTCTTCATACAGGATGGTATATTATTGAAACTAAAAAAGGGAAGGATTGTGCACATAAGACTTTTTTGGAATAAAAGAACAAATACCAAGACACAACGCAACCTCCAAGTGAAAAAGTAAACAAACATCCAATAGGTAGTACAAGTATGTGCCTATTTAACAAAAGTAAAAATGTTTGAGACAGTTTCCAAACTTATCGAAACAATGATCCAATAAATCGGGAAATTTCCAATGAAAAGAGTTGTAGGAATACCCGACAGGGTAAGGTAAGCATAAAGAAAAGCTCATTAAGATTCTTGCTCTTATATGTGAACCAGGACCTGATGTGAGAACAGGAAAGGAAAAACCTCGAAAGCCATGTGAACAGGCAACCTTTACACCAATAGAAAAATAAAGAGAAGACTGAAGACAGAGTAGCTCATAAATAAAACCAATACCTCTGAAAAGTGTAAATGGTTCATCCGAAGGAAAGTACAAAAAAAAAAGAATCCTGATCCTCGGAGCCCCGAGGGCTACAGAAAGGATAATCTGTAACAATAACAATATCCGCATGGAAAGGTACGAGTTAGTAACCACAGGTATACGTTTAACGGAAAAAGGGGGAGTAATCAAAAAACCAGACATGGCGTAACCACAGCTGGTCCAAAGCTCAACCGGAAGGTGCCAACGTAGAAAACCATTTTATCCTAGCATATATCCAGTAAGTATTGTAAGCATATACATATAGTAATCGACCACTTCAAACTGTTCAGATTAATCTTGTATAAAGAATTACGCGACATGATATAGCGATGAGCAAAATAAAGTAAAGACCCCACTCGAAAGGTCAGCTTAACATAAGTGGAGGTGTATATATCAACTGAAATAAATAAAGGGGATGTGCAACTTAAAGAAATCTACATAACAAACTCAATTGTGATGTCATAAAGCATGCCAATAAGTCAAACATGTTGGAAACCCATAAAAACAGTGAATAAAAACTGGAAAGTAATCGTACCTTGTTTAACAAAATATTTATATGAAGGAAGTCAAGCACGGTAACATCCATTTATGGCAACAAGGACCCTGATAAGTCCAAATCTCTGTGTCACTGCACGGTCCCACAAACGGTATCAAAAAGTATCCATGTAGATAAGGAGACAAGGTAAGAAATAACGTAAATGAGAGACCAGAACATAAAGACCCCGTTAAAGAGACAAGTTAGTAGCTCCCCAAATCGTAAAAACTCACAGATCGCCCGATCCGTAAACGCGTGTAAGTGTAGCCAGAGGCCATTCGGCGTGGCTCCTTATAAGTAGTGCCCGAGGCGGTACTCTGGGCCATAAACATAAAGGAGGGGCAATTTGCCTGTCCGGTGGCTCCATCAACATGGCATGAAGAAACTGTAACTAGACGGGCGCCATATTGAAGGGGAGTGTATGGGAGTGATCCAGCGATCTGGGACTAATAATTTTCCACAAACTAGGCCCAATTTCATTATCCACAAGCCCCTTCACGCTGAGATTAGTGAACTACTAAACAAATTACCAAAATTACCAAAATCCAATTTGTGTTTTCATTTCTATTATACCAATTGTGGCGATGCGATCTTTATATAGTTGACAGGGTTTGGCAAACCAATACTTGTTTCTAGAATAAACATAAATGAGAAAACACCTCTAATAAAGACAGATACATTTGTATGTTTATAATGTTTATCTAAAATAATGTGAAATAAATGCTTATCAATACCAAAATACAGTACAAATCATAGATCATCACAGAGCAACAATATCAGAGAAATAATGATAAAAACACATCTCAGCATAACAATGCATAAAGGAGTGGAAAGGCGAAGAGACAAAAGGTTCAGAGACAAATACATTTGCAAATGATTATGCAAATTCAGTTTTCTGTCTACACTAACCCAAATTGAATAGGAAATCTACTCTCTGGCCATGAGACATTAAGGCCCCTCAAGAAGAATTGAAGAGGCAAAGACTTAGGGGCCGATTCCGATCTCGGTCGGAGGCGCACCCAATACCATTCAGTTGGGAAAAAAGCCATGCGAATGCCTGTTTCCCGACCGATCCGTACAGCATACCGAACAAGTAAGTACGATGCGCACAACAGCACAGAATCCGGCCGAGTCGTACTCACCCAATCCAGGTCCTGTCCTCCGACCGAGGCGAATCCGGAAACGCAGAATCGAGTCGCACGGAAGGGAAAATGCAGCCCCGTCCGGCTGAACAAGTACGATGCGCTTTCCGTACGCGCCGAACCCGTCGCTACGCACGGCACGTCAAAGCATCCGGGAGAGGCGCACATAAGCTCCGATTCGCGCCACAACACGATCCACGGCTACGAGGCGAACACGCCAACGACGAGGACGACGCGAAGCGATGAGGACGACGCGAAGCAACGAGAAAGACGAACGACACGAACCAACCATGAATCCCTTCGTCCCGATCATACCAATATTCTACATTTACTACCGGAACAGGCACGGACGCGTACGGCGCAGAAGGTAAGTCAGACACCAACCACAAAACACATACAACACGTACACGACACATCACACACACACACACAGAGGGATGCAGAATTGACTTACACCAGCAACAGCAGCACCATAGGGGCGGGATGCCCATCACCAATGCCACATATGCACACAGGGGCCTGAATGCGCACCACCACCCCTACCCAGGGGGCTGGATGCCTACCACTACTACCACCCGTAGCCAGGGGGTGCCAGATGCCTACCACTACTACCACCCTTACCCAGGGGGCTGGATGCCTACCACTACTACCACCCTTACCCAGGGGGCTGGATGCCTACCACTACTACCACCCTTACCCAGGGGGTGCCAGATGCCTACCACCACTACCACCCTTACCCAGGGGGGCTGGATGCCTACCACTACTACCACCCTTACCCAGGGGTGCCAGATGCCTACCACTACTACCACCCTTACCCAGGGGGTCTGGATGCCTACCACTACTACCACCCTTAGCCGTGGGGTGCCAGATGCCTACCACTACTACCACCCTTACCCAGGGGGCTGGATGCCTACCACTACTACCACCCTTACCCAGGGGGCTGGATGCCTACCACTACTACCACCCTTAGCCATGGGGGTGCCAGATGCCTACCACTACTACCACCCTAAGCCAGGGGGCTGGATGCCTACCACTACTACCACCCTTAGCCATGGGGGTGCCAGATGCCTACCACTACTACCACCCTAAGCCAGGGGGGCTGGATGCCTACCACTACTACCACCCTTACCCAGGGGGGCTGGATGCATACCACTACTACCACCCGTAGCCAGGGGGGTGCCAGATGCCTACCACTACTACCACCCTTACCCAGGGGGGGCTGGATGCCTACCACTCCTACCACCCTTACCCAGGGGGGGTGCCAGATGCCTACCACTACTACCACCCTTACCCAGGGGGGTCTGGATGCCTACCACTACTACCACCCTTAGCCAGGGGGGTGCCAGATGCCTACCACTACTACCACCCTTACCCAGGGGGGGCTGGATGCCTACCACTACTACCACCCTTACCCAGGGGGGGCTGGAAGCCTACCACTACTACCACCCTTAGCCATGGGGGTGCCAGATGCCTACCACTACTACCACCTTAAGCCAGGGGGGATGGATGCCTACCACTACTACCACCCTTAGCCATGGGGGTGCCAGATGCCTACCACTACTACCACCCTAAGCCAGGGGGGCTGGATGCCTACCACTACTACCACCCTTACCCAGGGGGGCTGGATGCCTACCACTACTACCACCCGTAGCCAGGGGGTGCCAGATGCCTACCACCACTACCACCCTTACCCAGGGGGCTGGATGCCTACCACTACTACCACCCTTACCCAGGGGGTGCCAGATGCCTACCACTACTACCACCCTTACCCAGGGGGTCTGGATGCCTACCACTACTACCACCCTTAGCCATGGGGGTGCCAGATGCCTACCACTACTACCACCCTTACCCAGGGGGGCTGGATGCCTACCACTACTACCACCCTTACCCAGAGGGGCTGGATGCCTACCACTACTACCACCCTTACCCAGGGGGCTGGATGCCTACCACTACTACCACCCTTAGCCAGGGGGTGCCAGATGCCTACCACCACTACCACCCTTACCCAGGGGGCTGGATGCCTACCACTACTACCACCCTTACCCAGGGGGTGCCAGATGCCTACCACTACTACCACCCTTACCCAGGGGGGTCTCGATGCCTACCACTACTACCACCTTTAGCCATGGGGGTGCCAGATGCCTACCACTACTACCACCCTTACCCAGGGGGGCTGGATGCCTACCACTACTACCACCCTTACCCAGGGGGCTGGATGCCTACCACTACTACCACCCTTAGCCATGGGGGTGCCAGATGCCTACCACTACTACCACCCTAAGCCAGGGGGCTGGATGCCTACCACTACTACCACCCTTAGCCATGGGGGTGCCAGATGCCTACCACTACTACCACCCTAAGCCAGGGGGCTGGATGCCTACCACTACTACCACCCTTAGCCAGGGGGGTGCCAGATGCCTACCACCACTACCACCTCTACCCAGGGGGGGCTGGATGCCTACCACCAACACCACCCCCACTCATAGGATGGACAATGCATGACACAACTAGCACACCACAACCTAGGGAATGCAAGAAAAAGACATCCCCCCAACACCATGACAAGCGTGTGTAGACTGTGTCAAATGCCTACAACACTGAACATGACTTTGAACATACAATGTGACCCCCTATCACATGTGCCACACATATACGTGTGTGGCCCCCACAATGCAAGCAGGCCATGACCATTGTGGCAATGGGGTCCAAACCCCCATCATCACAGTGACCAAAATGTAAGTGTGGGGTCCATAGCTGAAGCACATTTTGAACAGTGTGGCAATGGGGTCCAAACCCCCATCATCACAGTGACCAAAATGTAAGGGTGGGGTCCATAGCCGAAGCACATTTTGAACATTGTGGCAATGGGGTCCAAACCCCCATCATCACAGTGACCAAAAGGTAAGTGTGGGGTCCATAGCTGAAGCACATTTTGAACAGTGTGGCAATGGGGTCCAAACCCCCATCATCACAGTGACCAAAATGTAAGGGTGGGGTCCATAGCTGAAGCACATTTTGAACAGTGTGGCAATGGGGTCCAAACCCCATCATCACAGTGACCAAAATGTAAGTGTTGACAAAGAAAAAGCTGCAACTGCCAAACTGCATGGATGATTCCTGGTCACAGAACATAAAACACATCAGTGGCAAAGTAGTGCATGTGTCCCATTGCAACATAAATTGAGGGAGGCAAATACTGCAGTGCAAATAAGACATACCTTTGGCCATGTGCAGACAAACAACACCCATGGGGGCTGACACTGTCAACATTCATCAATGACACAATGACAGAAGTGACCATCAGAATGCAGACCCACATATTTGCACCAATGGGCACACAAATGCAGATACCCTGTGGAGACTGTAGATGTGAGGTGAACAGATACCAAACCATGGCAGCAATGGGACACACAAACCATGATCATTGTGCTGACCGATGACCTAGGAGTCCCAGGGACAGCAGGGGAAACCCACCAAACTACATACAGCCAATGGCACACCCAAGATATGCCAATGCAGTGGTGCAGATGCACAAACACAAACAGGCAGACCCACACTGCACATCATACACAACAGGTGAGGGGGGTGCCAGTGTCCCCAGGCAACCACACAACACATGAGGAGACCTGAATACCAATCATACAGATGTGCATACAGTGCCACACAAAGGTAACTCATGGATCCAAATCCCCTATGTGGGCAAGCAGGCATTGTCAGATGAGAGGGAGCACAAATCACACATGTCACACAGGCACGTAGGAACAGCAACTGACACAGCAAGACACAGACACACCACAGCACTACCCCCAGGGCCCCCACAATGTGGTGACCCTGGGCTGCATTACAATCCCACTGTGATGACAAAGCTAAATGTCGTTCACACTGTGAACCACAGTCATGTGTCCTGAGCAACAAACTACCATCACACCTACACAAGCACAAATCAATCAGCACGGCCAGTAAGCCAAGGCCAACATGGAGGCAGGGGCCTAGCCGGGCAACAACTCTCATCTGCACACACTCAACACCACACCCCTCGACCTCTAACAATGTGCAGCAGTGAAGCACACATGCACTGGTGACATTGCACATGCACCCATGACTATTCCAGGGTGGTGGGTGGGAACCAAGGTGCAGAAACACATCACACATGGCCACTCAACAAGACTCCTGAATGTCTGACACACTGCACACTACGCTGTACATGGACATGACGGCAATACCACACCAACCAATGGGATCCCAGCCACAGTCACACACCAATGAAGAAGCCAAGGTCACCCACAAAGAACACACATAGACAACAACCAACATTGCAGCCCGGACCCTGAGGAGTGCCAGCAGTCACACACACAACGTGTCACAATCACTGAAAGATAACACAAACTGGAAATCACATGACAGGGGCAAACAACAAGTGCCAAGGGGAAACCTGACTGTGACCCATCTGCGTCTGCACACAAACTCAGCCCTGACAGCAAACACACCTATGGGTGACACCCTGATGACCAGTAATGTGCCATGCACCCACATCACAGAGAACCCAGGGAGAAGACTTTGGGGGAACATAGGTCAACTCAGCAAGCATCACAAACAGGTACAACACTAGGGATCACAGCATGCACAGCTAAACGGAAGTGAACACACAGACATGCTCATACAACACACACCTTGGGCGCAGGCAATGTCACAGGAGTACACACTGCCATGAGGGGACTCCACTCCTGTGTGAGGAAAGCTGTGCCATATGTTGCCTCAGTAGGGCCCCATCATGTCAGCTGAGCACTTGGTCACACAATCAACAATTAGCACCAAATGAAGGCTCCCGTCACATCAGCCTGGTCATGGAAGTGCCAACGAAATCATCAGCACAGATCCAACACACTTGTATAGCAATGTTGCACTGACAACACAGATGAGTCCTTCCCCATTGATGCCCAAACCTGCATGTCCAGTGGAGATGGCCACACGGTCAGGGAAGTAGACGAATTGAACAATGGCAGGCACAACAGATGTGCAGGGGTGGAAGCCACAGATGTGAAATTGCTAATGTAAGTAGGAAATCCCATTGCCAAATACTGAACACATGACACCCTCAGATGCTGCTATGGATGACATGGATACACCACAGGATAGGACACATTCCCCCTGGACCACATGGGTTCCTGCACAGTAACACTTCATTATCATGAGACCAAATATCACCATCACTGCAGCAAGGGCATGGTTAGCATCATCAACAACATGTACATCAGAAGCATAAGCACTAGAGAACAGAAAGTTGCTTTATTCAGCATATGTGTGTATTGAAAACTGAAAGTCCAGAAAAACACAAAGGCCAATGGCCAGTCCATTGTCAAAGTCCAAACAGGGTGACAGTGGCAGATGTCACCCTACGCATGCCTGCACTGCACAAAACCAGGGACAATCCACTAGGAGGGGCAACCGGGGGGCAGGCCAGGCACCGCAGGGACAGGATCAGGGCTCACCAGGAGGAAGCAGGGAAGGGGTGGTGGGTGCTGGAGAGCCACTGACAACTGCAGTGGAGGTGTCTGACATGGTGTGTGCCGGCACAACTGGGGGCATGACTCAGATGTTGTGGGTGCCGGCACGACTGCAGTGGACCCTGCAGATGGAGTGAACAGGTCCGCCACTGCAGTGCCCAAGTCAGACAGGGTTGTAGTGGCCTCCACTGCAGTGCCTACCACCAGGGGAGGAGAATGGGGAACAGGCAAGGTGGGCTGGACAGAGGGGGAGGACACCCTCACCACATCAGTGGCACAGACAAGCGCAGCGGGGGTGTGGTGCCGGGAGAGCAAGTGGCAGGGGGAGAAGGCCGGATCCTCTTGGGGATGGTATATCTGTGGGTGGGGGAACCTGGGGCAGGGTGTGGTGGGGGCACCTGTGGAGTGGGGGCCTGAGGGATGGAGGAAGGAGACCTGGTGCCTGAGCTGCAGGGCGGTCGGCGGGGTCTTGCTCTTACGACTCCGGGGGACTTACGGGTGGGGGCCTCAGTCTGTCTGCGCCTGGGGAGGGTGTCCGGGGGCGAGGGGCACTCTGCTCCGTGTGGGTGGGCTTCCTCTTCCCCTGAATGCTGTATCAGCTGGATCGGAGGGGAAGAGGCCGAGGTCACTGAGGAAGAGCCGCTGGGTCTTTGGGGTTGCAGGTGAGGCAAGGAGGGTGCTTTGGAGGGAGAGGCAACTGAGGACTGCGCAGTGCTCGTGGATGCGTGTGTGTGTTCCAGGGCCCCATCCCCTGTGAGTCTGGTTTCAGTCCCCTGACTGTGCGTGCGTGTGCGTTTTGTTTGTGGCGTGTGTGTCTGTGTGCTGGACGTGTGTGTGCTGGTGTGTGCCTGTGCCGGTGTGTGTGTGCTTGGGATGGGTAAGGTGCTGGGGAGTGTGGATGGAGCAGAGGCAGGAGGGGTGAGGGACTGTCTGAGGAGGGACACTGCTGCCGTCAGGGAGGAGTCCATGGACCTATTGCCCCTCTGTAGGTCAGACATGCCCGATGAGATGCCCTCCATGAACGACACCAGCTGAGTCAACAGAGCGGTGTGTGCATGGAGGACACTCAGCATGGCTGTCTGCCCTACATGGAGCTGGCGAAGGAGGTACACAGACTCCTCACTCAGGGCAGCAGGGGACACAGGGGCAGGGGTGCGGTGCCTGGCCCAAAGGAGACACGCTCCCGAACATGGGAGCCTCCACGGACCTGGGGAATGGGAGCCGATGGGAGGGCGGTGGTGGTGCTGGTGGTGGCGGGGACAGCAACACTAGCTGGGGTGTGGTGGCTGCTGACACCCGCCTCCATAAGGGAGTCATCGTCCGAGTTGCTCTGGTCCTCAGCTGAGGTGGATGGTGCTGAGGACTCCTCGGTGTGGCTCCCCTCGCCCTCCGTGCCACTGGGTCCCTCCGACCACTCCTCGGCTGCTGACCCAGTCTGGCTCTCCGGCTCCTCCTGGTCCGTGGAGCTGTCCCCTTCCGTGGCCGTGGATGTATCTGCAAACAATGGGGAAACAGACAGACATCAGTCACCTGCACCAAACGCACACACCACTGTGAGCACAGCACATTACAGAGCAAGCCCTGGCATCATTAGTTGAACATTGCTAAAAGTGCCCTAACTGAACAGGAGAAGCCAATTGTCAGTCTGATGCCAAGCATGGCACTCACATCCCACATGGCCTTGCACCCATCTGTCTGGTGTCTGTTGGATAGCAACACCCCAGTGTGGACACATGCACCACCTACACAGTAGTTGGACAGTGCAGAGGACACGGTGTAGCATGTGGACATGCACACATCACAACTCTTGCCACTGAGTCAGTACAGGTTTCCGGATGAAAGGGATGCCCAGAGTCAAATAGGAAATGCATGTGATGCATACCAGCGACAGACACCATGATGCACCCATGTCCTGATAGCCATCGCCACAATGGTGTGCATGTAGCACATGTCACTCCCCTGCAGGATCACCAATAAGTAGACACATGCCATGGCGGAGGCATGACTGCTAAGTCATACATCACTGTCTCAGTGATGTATGACTTGGCAGCCAGACAACAACACTCTGCACTGTGTCACAATAGTAGGTCATGGGGAATGCAAGTCCTGGAGCTGCACAAGTGCACATGTACATCCTCCACACAACACATCATCTTAACCCTCATCTGTCCAGGTCATACCGATTGGACATATGGGAGACCTGTGGTGACACTACCCTCTGAACCTGAGCCCCTCACAATCTGCTGTGAATGGGAAACAGCTGCCTGAACTTCACATTCGCATACCCCAGTCTGCACGGGCAGCTGATCAAACACCTATGTGACACACAAGTATCGTCTCCTATGGTCACATCTCCAGTGGCATGCTGAGCCCCTACCGAGAAACACCCCAGCAGTCCTGGCAACAAATCCACAGCACACTGACACAGAGGCAGACACCTGAGGGGTCAAATCACTGCGCACAATGTGTCAGCTGATACACGGGAGTGGGAGTACAGAGTACAGAGTGTGTCCTGCCCCACATGAATGAGGGATGAGCCCTGGACAGTGGATAGCTGGCTATGTATGTGTGACACACGTAATCTGCACACTCCTGGGGCCCAAACATTGTTCCCACCCGCTGCATGGGCGTGTGCCACATACCCCAGGCACATGTGGTGGCTCAGCTCAGCAAGTGGACCGCATATCAAAGCAACACGCAGATTACATGTCCGAACACAGGCGTTGTGTGAACAATGGACCCACCCATGATGCCCACAACAGAGTTAGGGAAACAGATGCTGTCCCCCACCTTTAGTGAAGCAAACTGCAAGGACACAGTCCCAAGTGACACAATTCCCTGAATGTAAGGGCCACACCTGGGTATCAGATGAGGAGTGGGCAGTGCACAATAGAGGGACATGGCTCCTGGACAACATGACTGCTGTACTGTGGCAGTTGAACCAGGCCAGAGGAGGGCACATAGCATGTAATACAGAGTTCACAGTGCAGTCTTTGACTCACCCCTCCTTGCTGCTGTCTGGCCTTCAGCTGCCCATCCAGGTCTGGAAACACCACCGCCAGGATCTGGAGCATGTGGGGGTCAGGGTCCGTGTTCCGCCCCTCCTGCGAGGAGGCAACAGCTTCAGCTGGACCCGTGCAATCCTCCGGGTCCAGCCCCGAAGGTCCTGCCACCTCTTCTGGCAGTTGCGGATCCGGCGCTTGTAGACCCCCACGGACCGGACAGCCCGGACGATGTCCTTCCAGATCTCCTGCTTCCGATGGGCATTAACCTGTCAGGATGACAAAGTGAAAAGGCCATTACTACACATGCAACATATCCGTGCATGACACAGTTGTATATACATGTCTCAATCACAGGGGCACATGATGTACACAGGTAGTGCAACGCTGCCCATGGACAGTTTGCCAGAAGTCACTACATGGTATCATTGCATGGGAAGTAAAACCTTGTTCAAATGCACTGGCACTGCACCATACCTGTCCAGTGCATGTCACTACACACTATGGGGGGTGACAACTACTCAGTGAGCCTGCTAGCCAGTGGCGTGCAGACTTTCAGCCTTGCTATTCAGACAAAATGCACATTCAGAAAGGCAGTGCACAGAACACTCACCTGCTCCCCTGGTGTCCCATACAGCTTGCTGTACTGTGGAAGTAGGCTGTCCAGCAGGGTCTGGTTCTCCTCAAGGCTGAAGGCTGGGGCTCTCTCCACAGTACGTGCCATTGCAGGGTCCAGAGGGGGCAGAGACAGCAGCAGTGCAGTGGCAGATGTCGTCCTGGAGCATGTAGTGCAGGCAAGTGAGCTCTCAGGGGAACAGCCAGCAATATATATGTGCTGGAGAGGCAGATACTGTCCCATGTGTCCAAAGTGATAGGTCCAAGTCGTTTGCATCTTCTGAATCTGGCCAATCCATGGAATAGCAGCACCAATACACGCCCACAGCATCCTTCAAATCTTCAACTTCATGACATACAGGATTTTGCAACATTGTTGTGGGTGACCAACTAAATTTCCAGCAACCGACTCGCTCGAATTTCGAAAACGCGTCCGTTGCCAGGCTAGGCCATTGTCAATGGGTGCGCACCGATCGGTCCATTGCTGATCAACGCGTACAGGGGTACAACGCGTACCCGCACACATTGAATGCAATGGGCCGGCCGGGGGCACCGATCGGTCCATTGCTGATCAACGCGTACAGGGGTACAACGCGTACCAGCACACATTGAAGGCAATGGGCCGGCCGGGGGCACCGATCGGTCCATTGCTGTTCAACGCATCCCTGTACAAGTGACTGGCATATGTCACCATGCCTGTCTCAGATGAACATATGCCAGCCACAGATAGCTCCCAGGGAGTGAGGGGCACACCTACAACACGACAGCCTGTCCAAACTGTATCATAAGGCATGTAAGGCTGCATTTCCTATTGTGTGTATGTTGGTGTACATGTTGTCCTGTGGGTGTCACCTGGGGGCAGCCACCCCCAGGCTGTGCACGTGTTCATGGGGACAGGATCCTGGGTGTTACGTGTACATGACCACTGTGATGTGCAACTGTTCATATCTGTGCATGTGCCATGGTCACATTTCATGGTGGTGTATGTGTATGTCATGTCACATACCCCGTGAGTCCCATGTGGGACGGTATGTTTGAGCCAGGGTGTCCCAGTGGCACAATAGTGATGGTCCTCCACAGTCTGTGTGCATGTAGTGTTTACAATGTCTCTGATTTCATGTGCACAATGGGAGACAGTCTCCACATCCACGTTGTGTGTGCATGGACTTTGATGTTGTGCGTGTGCTGATACTCCATGTAATGCCAGTGTCCATGTGGCAATACAGGGTCCCTGGGAATGTACCTGTCGTTGAGCTGTGATGCCTGGGGCACATCTGTCCTCACATGTCACTGTGGGGGGTGATTGTGACACGGCAGCAGGAGATGGGAACTGTGACACGGCCTCATGATATCCAATGGGCCAACCTGGGACTTATTGATGCCACTTGTTGAACCGTGATGACAGATGTTGGCCATGTATGTACCATACATGTCCTTACGGAACTGCACACTTCATGTAGTTGTGCCTCATAATGATGTATGTTGTGATATTGAGTGTGTTCAATGCTGCATATGTGGGGTGACTGACAATCTTGCTTTCTTCTCCTCTGCACTGCAGGGCTCCTGCTGTCCATCGACCATTCCCAGACCTGGCAACGATGGTGGAACGGGACAGCATCCGACGGTACCGCTTCACCAGGCAGCTGATTGAGGATTTGGCAGTGCAGTTGGCCCCACATTTGCAGCCTGGCCGGCCGTATCCTACAGCGCTGACCCCCAAGGTGAAGGTGATGGCAGCCCTACACTTCTTTGCCACCGGTACCTTCCAACATACTGTGGCGACTGCTGGTGGGATGTCACAGACCATGTTGAGCCGTGTGCTCCGCGATGTTTTGGAGGCAATGTTGCTATTCCTGAACCGGTACATCTATTTCCCTAGACTGCAACGACTCACTGACGTGAAGAGTGACTTCTATGCCCTGGGGAGGATGCCGCATGTCATTGGCTCCATTGATGGGACACATGTGGCTTTGGTACCACCACAGGCCCAGGAGCAGGCCTACCGTAACTGCAAGCACTACCACTCGGTCAATGCACTGGTGGTGTGTCTTGCAGATATGACCATCACACACGTGTGTGCCCGTTTCCCTGGTTCAGCACACGATGCCTTTGTGATGAGGAGTAGTCGCATCCCCAGGATGATGGCACAGATGCAGAACCAGCGTGCCTGGCTTGTCGGTGTGTACTGACTTTGTGCCATTGTGTGTGATCTGATCTGTAGTATTCCGCCCACTTTTCCAAGTCAGCTAATGTGCACTTGTCTGTCCGTAGGTGACTCGGGATACCCCAACATGCCGTGGTTGCTGACACCCTCAGGAACCCTGTGACACCAGCCCAGATGCGCTACAATGAGGCACATGGTCGGACCAGGAGAGTGATTGAGCGGACATTTGGTCTCCTGAAGAGCCGCTTCCGCTGCCTGGACAAGACAGGAGGGTCCCTCCCATATGCCCCAGCGAAAGTGTGCAAGATTATCATCGTCTGCTGCATGCTCCACAACCTGGCAGTGCGGAAGGAGTTGCCTCTCATCCAGGATGACAATGACCAACATCCGCCACCTGTGGAGGATCCTGGCCTGGACCACGATGCCAGTGATGATGATGATGATGAGGGTGATGAGGGTGATGTCCGCACACAGCTCATCACCAACTTCTTTAGCTGAATGTGAGTATCCTGAGGTGTCATGTCAATGATGTGAGTTGGCATGATATGTGTAGGTGGTGCTCTGGTGCTGTTGGAGTGTGTCCATGGGCTACTTGACTGGATGTGTGTAGCGATGTGTGCTTACAGGTGGTCTGTACTCCCCAACAGTGTTGACATGCTAACTTGGTTCTGGGTGGGTATCTTGTAACATGTATTGTGCATGAGTTTTGCTGTTCTGTCCTGTTTTCCATTGCTTTTGACTGTGTGTCATTTCTGTCCTTCACAGGGTACTTTCAGATTCGTTTGGTCAACTGTGTCCACCGACGACGTGATTGTACTTCCAGGGTGGTAGCTGTTGTGTCCCTACAGGTGATGTGCGCAACACCCATGGACTTCCTTCCTTCTACAGTTGTTGACTGTGTGCCCGCTGCCAGGTGGGATTACCTTGCATCTGTAGTGGTTACGACATGTTGCAACTGTGTAATAAACCTGTGCTTCACTTTGTGATGTGCGTTGTCTGTGGTCACACATTTGACTGCCATTTGCTTACTGCACCAGTGGGCTACTTGACTACAACTGGGAATAGGTGTGGTGTCTGTGCATTGCACCGTCTTCCCTGGCAACATCAGTGTAGCCAATGAGTCAGATGGCCTAGGTGTGTATGTGTTGTGTAGCCCTGGTGGTGTGTCTCCCTCATATGTGTCACGTTGCCTTTACTCACATGCCTGTGTTGTACTTGCTGTTGCAGTTCGCATACACAGTGTAATTTTGCAGTTCATCATCCCCATGACAGCACCCACGTTGGAGGCAAGTATGGTGTATTAGTGTGTTTATTGTGATACATTTGTGTGAATAGTGCATAGGATGGTTAGTGCTGTACATATATCTTGCAATCAGAAGTTCCTAGGTGAATTGAAAGTCCTGGTAGACAAAATCCCCAGTATCGGGGCCACAGTTGTCTGAGACATTGGTCCAACTTGTACTCCCCATGTAATGTGTGTGAGTTGTGTTGCCGTCAACAGGGTGAACAGTTTGTTCACAAAGGTGAACATCCAGAACAGGTTCAGGCTTCCTGGGAGTTGCACTTGGCCATCGGCCTCTCACTTGCCCCTCCTCGGACGACCCCTCTTCTTTGGGGGGCCCCTCAAGTACAGGCTGCTGCGGTGCAGGGGACTCTCCGCCAGAGTCATCCTCCCTCCCTGTGGCAGTTGCAGTTTGTTCAGCACCAGATGTTGTTGGCACACAGGGAGGTGTAGACTGGTTGTTGTTCATCTGGCGGAGGCATTGTAAAATGTCCCTGTGCACCGCCATCATCTCTTGCAGTGCGTCCCACTTGGACTCCACGCGGGACATGTGTGAGTCCAAGCGGGCATGATGGGCAGCCTGCTGCTGTTTCATGTCTCTGAGGAGCCCCACTACCTGGCTGAGATCTCCGGTGCTGGACTGGTACGCATCGGCTATGCGTACATCAGTTGTGGGTCATCATGCACACCAGCAACCTCTGCAAGCAGCGACCTCTGTCTCCCACTCCTCCCACCACCCCTGCCGACATGTGCAGTGCGTGCAGTGGCACGCACAGATGACCCTGGTCCCCCTTGGGGGTTGGTGGTGGTGTCCATGGCCCCACGTTGGTCCAGGGTCCCTGTGCTGGTGTTGCTCCTTGTTCTGTCCATGTCGGCAGGGATGGTATTTGTGGTGACAGTCGTTGGAGGGGTGGGTGCAGGGGGTGCAGCTGGTGGTCCTGCTGGTGCTGCAGCTGGTGGTCCTGCTGGTGCTGCATGTTGACTTGCACCGGATGTGCCAGGTTGGTCTTCTTCGTCCGAGGAGGGCAGAGGCTGTACGACACCAGTGAGCTCTGCATCCTCTTGAGCCTGGGACTGGGACTCCTCAGCGTCTGCTGCTGTGTCCCCATCATCACCTGTTTTTGGGAGACACACACAATGTATGTTATGTTTCTGCAGGCATCAATGGTTGACACACCTGACAGTTGTGACTGTGCCTCTGGGTGCGGGCCTGTACATTGCATTGTCCTAAGTCGTCACAGTCAGGGGTTGATATTGGTGTAGCACATTGTCCTGCATTATTTGGGCATTTCTATGTATTTGTTGGGGTGTGAACATGGTCTGCATTGGTTGTATTTGGTTGACAGCCGGCCCTCCTTCCCACCCAGCCAGTCAGTTATCCCACCATGGACTGTGCTTGCATTGCAGGGAGTGGAAGTTGTCTTTCAGGATGTCAGTCAGTGGTGTCCTGCTGTTGGTTGTTGCACAGTTGCCAGCAGGGCCTTGTGCTCCCCACAGCAGTAGCCAGTGTCAGCCATCTTGTCAGTCCTTATCCACTCCCTGTGATGTGAGCATGGTTCAGGGTGGTGTTGATGGGACAGTTGTGGGGGTGAGCTATGTCTGTGACTATGACTATGACTCCCATCATGCTATTGCCTCCACCCCACTTCCCAGCATTCCCATACTTACTTGCTTTTGTGGGGAGTTCAGTGTGTGTGGGTGTGAGAGCAATGGCAAGATGGCTGACAGTGGTGTCCTGCTGTTGGTTGGTGTGCAGTTCCCAGCATGCCCTTGTGCTCCCCACGACACAGCAACAGTGTCAGACATCTTTGATGGGCCTTTCCACTCTCTGTGGGATGTGCATGCGTGAGTGTGAGCTTGCTGGGCCATGTGGTGGGGGATGTAGAGCTGTGCCTACGACTCCCATCATGCTATTGCCTCCACCCCCCTTCCCAGCATGCCCATGCTTCCTTCCTTTTGACTCTGCTTCCCTGTGGGGTGGGCTGCCTGTGCTGACAGGATGGCTGGGAGTGTTGTCCTGGCAGTTGTTTAGCTAAAAGTCCAAAGAGTGTCCCTGTGCTTCACACAACATAACCCAGGGTGGTGGTTCTTTGTGGGATCTTCAGTTAGGATGTGAGGCATTGCATTCTCCCAGGTGGGTTCTGTGGAGTATGTGTTGAGGGGGTGTGTGAGGGGAGGTGCTTGTGACTATGGTCAGTGCTGCAAGTCCTCCTTCCCACCCAGCCAGCCAGATATCCCACCATGGAACGTGCTTCCATTGCAGGGAGTGGAAGTTGTCCCTCAGGATGTCAGTCAGTGGTGTTGTGCTGTTTGTTGGTGCACAGTTGCCAGCAGGGCCTTGTGCTCCCCACAGCAGTAGCCAGTGTCAGCCATCTTGTGAGTCCTTATCCACTCCCTGTGATGTGAGCATGGTTCAGGGTGGTGTTGATGGGCCAGTTGTGAGGCTGAGCGATATCTGTGCCTACTACTCCCATCATGCTGTTGCCTCCACCCCCTTCCCAGCATGCCCATGCTTCCTTCCTTTGACTCTGCTTCCCTGTGGGGTGGGCTGCCTGTGCTGACAGGATGGCTGGGAGTGTTGTCCTGGCAGTTGTTTGGCTAAAAGTCCCAAGAGTGTCCCTGTGCTTCACACAACATTACCCAGGGTGGAGGTTCTTTGTGGGATCTTGAGTTAGGATGTGAGGCATTGCATTCTCCCAGGTGGGTTCTGTGGAGTTTGTGTTGAGGGGGTGTGAGGGGAGGTGCTTGTGACTATGGTCAGTGCTGCGAGTCCTCCTTCCCACCCAGCCAGCCAGATATCCCACCATGGAACGTGCTTCCATTGCAGGGAGTGGAAGTTGTCTCTCAGGATGTCAGTCAGTGGTGTCCTGCTGTTGGTTGTTGCACAGCTGCCAGCAGGGCCTTGTGCTCCCCACAGCAGTACCCAGTGTCAGCCATCTTGTGAGTCCTTTTCCACTCCCTGTGATGTGCGCATGGTTCATGGTGGTGTTGATGAGACAGTTGTGGGGGTGAGCAATATGTGTGACTGCGACTCCCATGATGCTATTGGCTACACTGACTTGCCCAGTATACACAGAATTCCTTCCTTTCAGTGGTCTTCACTGTGTGTTGGTGTTGTAGTGGTGGCTACATGTCTGGATGTGTTTGTTAGTTCTATTTGTGCCACTGCCTAGCTGTAGTTGTAGTTGTGTTTGTACATGTGATGACACGGTTAAATGTAACTTTGAGATGGCATGTGTTGTGTTTATCTGACTGACATACACATTTTGGGATGATTCTGTTCTGGTTGCTGTGTAATTGCTATGAGTGCATGGTTTGACTCTCCCTTGACAGTGATGTGTGTGTGTATTGTGGCAGAATATTGTGTACATTTGTTGTGTACTCACCAGGCTCTGGGATGTTCTCTAGTCCATAGACGCTCACTGGCGGAAGGATGGCCCGCACCTTCTCCTCCCAGGGCCTGAGGTATACTGGCTTGGCAGGAGGGCCACTGCCGGTGTATTGGCTCAGGAGGTAGTCCTTCTTGAGCAGCTCCCGTACCCTCCTGCGCACGTCATACCACCTGTTCTGGATGTCAGTCTTTGTGCGCAGACATGGTGATTGTGCGTTCACCCTGTTGATGATCCTCTCCCACATCTTGGTTTTCTGGGAGATGGGGGTCTGTTGGACCAGTGTGCCAAACAGCTGTGGCTCTACCCTGAGGATCTCGTCTACCAGGACTTCCAATTCACAATCTAGGAACTTGTGATTCTTCTTGGGGGGCATGGTGATGGTGAGTGATGTGTGTGTTGGTGTGCAGGTGAGGGTGTGTGAGTGTGTGTTTTGCTGGGTGTATGTGAGGTAGCTATTTGTTGGTGTGCTGATGGTGTGTGGCTTGTGTGAGGGATGAGCTGTGGGTGTGTGGTTGCTGTCTGTTGAGTGCTGGCAGTAGAATGGCATTTGCAAAGGATCATGGTTGGGATTTGTGTCCTTTATATGGGTGGAGTTGTGGGTGTGTCTTTGTTCTCTGTCCCCACCCCCCCAGTATTTATTGGCTTTGTAATTGCTTGTTTGGCCTTTTTTGTGTATTTTTCCTTAGTACTTTTTGTGCATGTTGGAAACGTTCTTGTGACCGAGTCGGACCCTGCATTTGTCTCGTACGGTCTTCTCCGTTTCGCTCACGCTGTGTTTGTGCAGTTTTCTATGCTGCGTACGCGTCGGTCGCGGTGTTTTGAGTTACTTCGGCTCGGTTTTGTATGCGTGTCGGTCGTACGGCTTGTCCTCCGTTCGACTCGGTCGTGGTTTTCGCGCCTTGCATCGTACTTTGCGGTTTGGAGTTCGCGTGTACGTTTCGGTTGGATTTGTTCCGGGTGCGTGTCGGTCGGTTCAATTCGCGTGTTTTTCCGGCCGGATTGGTGTTTTCCGTGCGGCTCGGTCGTTCGGCTTGGGTTCAGTACGTGTCGGTCGGATTTTGCACGCCTTGCATCGTACTTGGCGTGTCGGGCGCAACAGGTACGTGTCGGTCGGAATAAATTCCGGCTCCGAGTCAATCGGTGCTTTTTCCGGCCCGAATCGGAATCGACCCCTTAGTCAGGAATCAGCAGACAGGAACAGCCAGCTCAAGATTAGGAGACAGCAAAGAAAGGCCTCTCCTCACGCAGGTAAGAAAGCAAGCCACCAACAAACTCCCGCAGAAAACTCCTTCACCCCTCCCACCAAGAACCTCAATTATACCCTAAAACCCAAATGTCCAACCCACACTTGTGTCAGAACAGAGGATTTCTCTACAAATGATTGGTTAAGGAAGGGGGTTTACTGTCAAACCACTCTCGTCATGTCCCTTAGCTCATCTTCTTTATTGTTCATTTATTCTGCATATCTACTTCCACCCCAGGAAATACAACTTTGCGACTCTATCATAGCATTCGTTTCCCCCATCCTAGTCATGTAGCAAATTATGTGTCATATTTATCCGTTTGTGCCGCACGAAGAGGAAATGTTCTTTCACTCAAGGAAAATTTTGTTTCTATCAGTAGTCTCTTGGTAGGCACACAGGACTGGTGAAGGACACTTGTCTTCCACTGCCATCGTCTTTTGCTCGGTATTATTTCACAGAGTTCATTTATTTTCATTTAACCTTGTGTTTTCCCGCAGAACAGAAAACCATGATTCTATGAAAACAAACACAGGGATTATTAACCACTTATAATGCTTTTTGTTACGCACCCACCCCATGTTGCATCTATCCATGCGCAACCCATGTTAATATTATTTTTCTAGAAAACGTTAATAGTGTGCACGAAAGCAGCATTGTCATGTCAAGAAGCATTTGCGGCCTACTTCAGTGCTTTAGTACGCGCTTGCGCAGTAGCATTTTCCCTCATGTTAGGCTCTTTCCACATTAGTTTTTCACCGCATACAGTTAGTAAATGTTACTGAGGGTTCAATTCGAGCAGGGTTTATTTCGCGAAAACCCTGCTCCATCAATCCCCCCTTTGATGGCGTTTTGAGCCATCTCCAAAATACCCACCAATACAGATTATCACTTTAGAAAGCAGTTGTTCTCTCTCGCTTTATCATTATCCCATCTAAATCCTTCATTATTTCATAATAATTCCCTTTCTTGTCCTCTAATTCTATCTCTTCTCTCTTTCTTGCTCTTCGTTTTACATCAGCTGTCTCTTTTCTGCATTTACAACATTTATAAATCAGAAAAATCATTAGTACTGCTGTAGCTACTGCAATGATAGGCGTTAGTATTCTTCCTAATACACTATTCCCAAAAGTAGCAAACCAATTGCCCATGGAGGAAAAACTTTTACTAAGCTTCTCCCAAGCACCGTCAACCTTTAGTTCAGTCAAATCTTCTCGAAGATTCGTAATGTTCTTAATATACCCCTCTAAATTCTTACTCTTGTCAGGTATATATGTACAAAATTGTTGAATCTTTAACATATTGCAGACTCCACCCTCTTTGGCCAATAATACATCAAGGGCAAGTGTATTTTGTAAAACCATTGATCTAATTGCAACCATATCAGTATCAATCATCAACAAACCACCAGCAGTATCCGTTGATAAACGATCAACCACTGTGGACAATTTTCTAATTTTATGTGAATTTAATATGACTCCAACTGAAGATATCAATGCTCCAAAAATATCTCCCACTATTTCCGAAAAACTCGTTCCTCTCTTATTACGTGTTAGTCCATTCTTTACTTCATTGATTCTAGATTCTATGATTTTTATCCAAATGGTACACCTTTGGAAGTACAATGCCAATATAGCAACATCCATACCAATGTGCAGGCAACCTATAGCAGGCATTCTTACCACACACATAATAGATTCCCGGAAAGACAGGATCAGTTCCTCCTTTTATTTCCCATCCTCCCGTAATTAGGAAAGTATGATCACATTCACTAGAACCAATGAAATAATTGTTATAATCAGTTTTTAGTCTAAGCAATCAAAGCTTCCCTCTATGATGCCAGTCTAGGGTCATGGCAGCGTATGTCTCACCCTTTTTGTAATCTCCTTCTCTGAAAGCCCATGGAGGTACATGAGACTTTTGCTCAGCAGCCCTTTCTCTTGAAATCTTGCCTTCTATCCTCTACCATGTTAATGAATTCTATTTCTTCAAACCACAGTCCACATGTTAAGTGATGTCTATGAGCATATACTATATCAATTGTTTTTGTTGGATGAAAAAATTCCCCCATATATTCTGCATTTTCAGCACTACTTACTCTATTCACGTTCTTTCTAATAGGAATTTCTGAAAACACTAAATCCATGTTAGAATAGTAGTATTGTAAGCTCTCTCATAGAATAGACGTGTGAGAGGTGATGGTAAGTCACCCCCTCTGAGACAGACGATGGTAATTGCATGCACACATAACAATCTCTCGCATCCATTGTGTCAACGTATTCATACAACAACTTAGTAAAGACATTTAACGAAAAGTCATTAATTGATTTATCTTGATGGTAGATGCTATCACCTTCCATCTTTTCTATATTAGTATGTGAGATTTCTTTAAGACTTTTAAAATCTACTTTCTCACTCGTCACACCATTAGTATTATTTTTATGGTTAGTTACCATTAAGACAGGCACAATAACAATTAGTGTTAACCACACCAACATTAGTAATAAAATACTAAATAAGCAAGCATTAATACATCTACGTTTGAACCTACGATTTTGATATCCAGCCTCGTAATTTTTGCCATTTTAAGGATTTTTTTTTATATCAATTCAAAAATAAAAAAGAAAAACTAAAAAAACTATAAAAACTATCTAAGTAGTGTATCCAAACACTTCAAGCCTTCTTCTTCTTCTTTCTTCACCCCCTTTTTAGGTCTCGCCTGGCGTTAGAGAGCAGCGCATGTGCGAGGGCCTTTTGGAATCAATACGGATTCCAAGCTAGATGTGCACGCGGACGGACAGAAGATGTGCACGCGTAGGACTGGATGCTTCACTGGCGGCGTGACACTCTGGGGACTTTTTTTTTGGCTCGGCAAACTGTATTTTCAATATTTGATGCTTTTAATAAGCAGCGCGGCATGCTGCGCTGCTTACGAAAAGCATCAAATATTGAAAAAAAAGAGTCGGCAATCTTTGATTGTGCTCATTGGAGCGAGTGTTTGTATGCTTGTTCTTTTACATATATTCAGCGTGCGCGCCTTTCGCGACTCGCTCCACATCAGCGTGCGCGCCTTTCGCAACTCGCTCCCTCATCCGCACGAAGTTTCTGCGTTTCTTGGGGATTAAGTAATGTTAGTGAATGTTAAGGTCTGCACATTTCCTGAAAGTAGGTATAAGTGTGCTTTCACAGGTGTTTGCTGGCTCAAATGTGTCTCTTTACAAATAAACAATGTTTGTGTCTGGTTGCCTGTGATTTATTACACGCCCTCTCACTCTTTGGGCTGTTCTCTTTCTTTCCTGCATTACTTCTCATTTAAAATTCATTCACGACCTCTTTCTCTCTCGTTCTGCATCTCTTTCATCAACACTCTCTCTCTTCCCCTTGCTTCATTGATTCCTGTCTACGTTTCTTACATTCTCTCTCCCCGGCTTCCGCTCTCCTCAAATCCACCTCTCTCAATGTCCCTCTCTTTCTCTTGCACAATGTCTCTCCTCCCTCCTTTATATGTCTCACCTCTCATCTCGTCTTCAAGTGCGCGCTCTCTGTTTCCATCTTGCTGTTTTATAACCCCCATTACGTTTCTTTCTGTCTCCCAACCTTCCTCGCTCCCTTTTCTTTTTCCTCTCTTCTCCTCGCTCTCACACTATCAGCCTCTCTCACCTCCTGTCTCTCTCTCCTAGGTCTCTCTGTCACCCCCTCTCGCTGCCTATTCTATTTTTGCTTTTTAATCTCCGCTCTGTCTTCTACTGCTCTCACTTGCTTTTTCTCTCCATCCTTCTCTCTCTCTCTCTCGCCAGCCTCTCACTCTTAACCTCTCTCCCTTTCTCTATTTCGCATTCATACTCTTTAACTCTTTATCGTTTTCTTGTTATCTTTTTCTCGCTCGCTCTCTTCTTCCTTTTACATCTTCTCTCCCATCTCACCGTCTTTCTCTCTGGCTCCATCCCCCTCTTACTCTCTCTCCCTCTCTCTATTACTCTATGGCTTTAGCTATCTTTTCTCCCCGTGGTTCCTCACTTAACACCACCTCTCTCTCTCCTCTAATTTCCCTATTCAGCCTCTCTATCACCTCTCTCTCCCTCTGTCTCCTTCTCTCCCTGGGATATGCTGTCTCTCACTCTCCTCTCACCTCCTCACTCTTCCTCCTATATTCCTGTGTCTGCCATTTCTCTCTCGCTCTCACTTTCTTGTGCAGCCCGTCTTTCTCTGTCTCCAGCGCTCTCTGCAGCCTGTCTCCCTCTCTTAAACCTTCTCTCTCCCCCGGGTTCCCCATCCGACCCACCAAGCCCGGCAGTCGCCTCAGCAGGTCCCACAGGTTGTTTTCCTCGTGGTCGCAACCATTCTGCACAACGCCTGCTCCCCTCGCAAAGATTTAAATTTCGCAGATGAATTACCATACACTGGTTGCGTGGTAACTAAACGCAAGCCGGGCTAAGAATATGCCAGCTTTTTGTATTCTCATTAATAAAAATGCCACTCTGACACAGCAGCATGATTTTGGCTCACTGCAGCTTCTCTAAACGCCTTCTGAGAATCCCCCCCGACTCTGCATTTAATTACAGATGATCAGGAAAGCTTGAACAGTGCGGCTCTGCTAATCTGTCTCACTAAAAGCAACGTGCAAAATATCGGCGCCCGCGAAGTTCCACTTTTAATAACAAACCAGCCGTCTTCTGCTTTCTGGGACTTGCGATCTATGCTGAAAGCGTAAATAATAATAACAGCCTGGCTGCCTGCTGCTTCTTGGGGCGTGAGCTCTATTCTGAAAGCGTAAATATTAATAACACCCCAGCAGCATGCTGCTTTTGAGACAGGAGTTCTACGCGGAAAGCGTAAATAATAATAACGACCCGACTGTCGCGTGAGCTCTACGCTAACAGCGTAAATAACAAGCATTAAAAATGCCTTTCATTAAGTTAAAGCCATTTGCTTTGCTATACAATACCATTAGCAAAGCAAATGGCTTTAACTTAATCAAAGGCGAGACCTATTGCATTTTCATTGCTTGTTTTTTATTTATATCTTCTTCACAGCCTTTAGTTGAATTTCTTCTTTAATTCTTTTCTTTGAATGAATCATTTAGTTTTCTGCACCCTTTAGTTTACACAGTTCTTTTAGGGTGGTTCAAAACCGTTTGCTTCACTCTGCTTTGTACCAGTGTCTTCTTTGCTCTGATCTGTATGCTCAATTTCTTCCAACACCACATATGTCCATTCTGGAGCTGTGTATTTCCTGTTTATAACTCTTACTCTCTTTGTTTTCCAAACTAATTCTTCTTCTGACTCACTTTGTTCTGTTTTGTTTGGTACTTCAACTATCGTATCTGGTATTTTCTTTTTCAGAGTGTATTTCAGTCTTTTCAGTCCTTTTGGCCACACGTCACCTTTTCTTGCTCTCTTAACTCGCACAGTTCCCTCTGCTTCAGTGTCAAGTTTGCAAGTTCTTTTATTCAGTTCTTTTCTCTGTTGCACTTGCTCTTGATTCTCATTTAACACTCCTCCATCATTACTTTCAACAGCAGTCTCACGAGACCCAGTAGCTGGTGCCCACTTTATTCGACTTTGTTCTCGATCATCCACGTGTTCAACACTCTCAGAATCTATAGCTTCAGATTCTATGGTTTCACATTCTGCAGCCTCTGGCTCTTCTTGACTCTGTCAGTCTCTGCTCTTCTTCTTCTTGTCTTTCAAGTGGACTTGGGACTCTCCTTGTGTGACTTGCGTGTATCCAATTCGGCAAGCCTCCACACTTCACTGCTGTCGTTGTCACCAGTATTACCTGGTATGGGCCATGCCACCTAGGCTCCAGACACGATTTTCTCACATGTTTCTTCACCAGGATTCACTCCCCTGGACTTAAATCATGTGCCTGCTCTTGCTGTGTTGTGGTTGTACTTTCTCCAACCTGATGAGACACAGAACGCACCACATCAGCCAATCCTTTGCAATAATCAAGCACCAAATCATCAGTTATATTCATCAGTTGATTCGCTGGTACAATCGGCTGTCTCATTGCTCTCCCCACTATAACTTTATGAGGGGATAATCCAGTCTTTTTTTATCAGGAATCCTTCTCAGACTCATTAATACCAAGGGTAAAGCATCTGGCCATTTCAGTGCTGTGGATGCACATACCTTTGACAGTCTCGATTTAATAGTGCCATTAATTTGCTCGACCACACCTGAGGCTTCTGGTCCATAGGCACAATGCAGCTTTTGCTCAATTTGTTATGCTGCACAAATCATCCGAATTATTTCATTATTAAAATGTGTACCTCTATCCGTTTCTAAAGAGACTGGAAATCCAAATCTAGGAATGATCTCTCTCAAAAGCAATTTAGCAACTGTTAAACTATAATTTCTTCTTGTTGGATATGCTTCTACCCAACGAGAAAACAGACAAACAACAACCAAGACATATTTCAGTCCATTACAAGGAGGCAACTCAATGAAATCTGCCTGCAATCTAGTAAAAGGACCTGCTGCTTTTCCAATCCGTCCCCAACTGACAACAGTCTTTCTACCTGGATTCTGCTGCTGGCAGACTATACACCTCTGGCAAAGACTCTCTGCAATAACCCTGAACTTTGGATTGTACCATGACTGTTTGAAGAGCCTAATCATAGCATCTCTTCCCACATGAGTCACTCCATGGTACATCCTTGTAAATTGTGAAAGTAAACAGTCTGGCATTACTGGTCTATCATCCATGTACACCCGTATTTCATCTTCAGGTCTCTTTGTACATCCTGCTTTAACCCAAATTTCTTTCTCTTCCTCACTAGCTTCTTCTTGCAACTGTCTAACTTTATCCCATGTTTCTAGAGAAGAGAACATCAAGTGGCAATTTGTATTCTTTTTTTCTGTTCCTTTATTGATCGAAACCAAATTTTGTGCACAGAAAAGAGCCACTTGGTCTGCGTATCTGTTGCCACTAGTCACATAATCATTTCCTGATTTATGTGCTTGGCATTTGACCACTGCAATTTATTTAGGCAATTGTAGTGCATTCAGCAAATCTTTTACTTCTTTGCTGTTTCTAATCGGGGATCCTGAAGAAGTCAGAAATCCACGTTGCATCCACAATTGACCAAAATCGTGCACCACCCTGAAACCATATTGACTATCCGTAAATATGGTTATCCTCAAATTTTTGCCAATTATACCTGCCCTGGTCAAAGCGACCAAATCAGAAATTTGTGCTGAATTTATCCCTCTTAGACAAGATGCTTCAAGAACCATGGCCACCGTACATACTGCATATGAAGCATGCAATGCACCTTTTTCATCTCTCAGACAGGAACCAGCTACAAACATTACACAATCTGATTCTGGCAATGATGTATCTTTTATGTCAGGCATTGGTTTCATACACAACTCTGTCACATCCAGACAATCATGATCTGCTTCATCTTTTACTTCTTCACAACTCGAACTCGGCAACAAAGTCGCTGGGTTCAGTGTCGTGCATCTTGTTACTGTCACATTCTCAGCACCCAAAATCACTCTCTCATATCTAGTCAAACGACTACATGTCATGTGCTGCGTCCTCGTCCTAGTTAGCAAAATCTCAACAGAATGTGGCACATACACTCTCATTGGATGTCCCATCACAATTGATTCACTCTGCTCCAGACTCACACAAGTTGCAGCCACTGCTTTCAAACAACCTGGCAACGCTGGAGCCACTGAATCCAAAGTAGCAGAAAAATATGCCACTGGACGACGTGCCATTCTATGTGGCCGATTCCGGTGTGGGTCGGAATCGGAGTGTTTTCCGACCGATCCGGACTCCTGCAGTCCGACCGAACGAGTACGATGCGGCCTTATGCTGTCGGACTCGGTTCGGTCGGACTCCCATAGAAGTCAATGGGAGCTGGTCGTACCACGCGTACATGGGCTCCCATTGACTGAATGGGTACGTAGCGAACAAGTGCGCCCCCTACAGTGGGTACGCGTCGGTGCCATCCGCACCGTACATGCCTGTGTTGGGGAGACCCATAGGTCTCCCCCTGTGTCCGAGTCGTAAGGCGGCGGGTGAAGGGGGTCCGACGCGGACCCCCGAAGTCCGACTCCGGGAGCTTTTGCAAGCCGGACGCTCCGACTCGATCTGGCTGTCCGAATCGAGCATCGTACTAGCTCGGTCGTGAAACGTCTCCATTGCGCGCCACGGTTTGCTTGAGACCGAGTCGTACGGAGCGGTTCGGAGCCGGAAACGATTCGGACGGAGAATTCGCGCTTGTTCGCATCGTACTTCGCCGTCCGGACCCGTGTACGAATCGGACGGGAAATCAGCCCCCGAATTGGATCCGCTAATGCCGAACCAGATTCGGTGCCCTTCCGACCGAGATTGGAATCGGCCCCTATGTGTCTGCGTCAAAACTGAAACTGCACATCCATCTTTCTCACAACAGAACAATGCAAATTCTTTGGAATAATCCGGCATTCCAAATGCAGGTGCTCGACAAAGACTATCTCGCAACTCAACAAAAGCTTTCATGCTTTCTTCATCCAGTTCGAACGGATCGACTACATCTTTGTGAGTCAATCTCTGTATTGGCTTGGCTATCAGTGAGAAACCACTGATCCACTGTCTGCAGTATCCAACCATTCCCAGAAACATTTGAACTTCTTTCTGTGTTCTGGGAAGACCCATTTGCAAGATCACAGCAATTCGATCTTGTGATACTTTCCCGACTCCTTTCTCAATTTTGTGTCCCAAATATTGAACCTCTTTTTGACAGAACTGCAATTTTGCTGGTGACACTTTATGCCCACCTACTGCCAAATGGTTCAGTAGAGCAATTGTATCTGTCACACATGCTTCTCGTGTCTTTGATGCCACCAATAGGTCATCAATGTATTGCACCAATACTGAGTCTTCTGGCATAACCAATGACTCCAGACACTTTTTCAAAATCCGATTAAAAATCGAAGGACTCTCTGTATACCCTTGAGGAACTCAGCACCATGCCAAGACACGGTCTCCGAACCGAAAAGAAAAAAGATACTGGCTATCTTGATGCAAAGGTATCGAGAAAAAGGCTTGACACAAATCAATCACTGTGAACCATTCCGCGTCACAGGGAATTTGGTAAAGAATCACTGCTGAATTTGGCACTATCGGACAACAAGGTACTACAATCTTATTAATTTTTCTCAAATCTTGCACAATTCTGTACTTGCCACTCGGTTTTTTAATTCCCATAATAGGTGAATTACAAGGACTCCCTAGTATTTCTCTCAGAATACCTTGTTGAATCATTTGCTCAATTAAAGGAGTAACTCCCTCAATAGTCTCAGGACTCATTTTATATTGTGGTGTTTTTGGAAATTCTGCACCTTGTTTGAACAAAATTTGAATTGGATCAACACCTTTCATCAATCCGATGTATTTCCCTGAAAAATCCCACACATCAGTCGTCACAGTATCTCTCAACTCAACAGGCAAATCCTTCGCTGTAAATAAAGGATACAAATCATTCACTTCTGTCCCTTGCCTTGCTAACATCACTTTGAAAGCAACATCCTCATCTGGTGTTTGGAAAGCAATACCATCTGGTGTATAATAGATGGTGCAATTCATCTTGCACAACAAGTCCCTACCGAAAAGGTTCACCAGACTCGTATCGCATACCACAAACCGATGCAAATCTCTAAACTCTCCAATATGAACCTCCATTGGTTTGGTCACTGGAGTTCTAATATACTTGTTTGAAACTCCTACAACTTTGATAGTTTCTCCCGAGAGGGGTAGGTTTGGAATTTCTGTTGCTCTCACAGTAGAACGGGTAGCACCAGTGTCCACAAGGAATGTAATATCATTACCTTCCACTTTCCCATCCACAAAAGGACCTGATTGATTTACCTCTAGAGATGCGCCAAGCACGCACTCTTCCTCCCCCCTCAGGCACCGTCATTGAGATGAATCTGAATCACTCTCAGGACATTGCAACCAATACTGCGAAACCATTTGTCCATTTTGTTTCTTACCAATTTGTTCACTCGTGTGAAATCCAGCATTCCAGCGCCAGGATGCCCGTTGGGTGACAGCTGCGCTATATAAATGCTACTTACATTACTTTACATTACATCTCTGTACCTGAGCATTCATATTTGGCATAGGCGCTTGAGGCACCTGGGCGCGTTTTCTTGGTGAGTATAATCTTTCTCCCCAGTGCAGGAGGATCTTGGTTTGACTTTTGCCTGTACGAGGACACTTTCTTAGGTACAGGCTTGGACGCCTAATTTCGGCGTCGACAGCATACCCGCGATCTGGGGCACGCCCCTCACGATTCCATCTATCTGCAGGCGGCCCCCGGCATACTGGCGCACTCGGCGGACGGAGCGGCTACCACTCTCCCTGAGGGGCGGCCGCACGCCTCGCCGGTGGGCAGGGGCTGGCTGTTGTGCCTGCTTGATCGTGGGTGACGATCCTAGACGTGGGGTCCTGTTTCTTAGCCACCTTATTGTTGCCTCTCGCTACTTCAGAGGCTACCAACCCCCAAATTTGTCCATCATCCGCGTGTCTTTTGTACACGCTCACACTACTTCTTGTGGGCCCCTTCTTAGGACACTAACACTTTACCGTGTCCCACACTTGCCGTGAACTGAAGGGGCCTTTCTGAAGATAGTTTTAGGTGAGTTGCCTTTCACTCATTATGTTGCTACTTCTTCTCCGTTTTTTAATTCCTCACCGCATGATCCGAACCCGCTGTGTTTCATTTTCCATATACCAAGGCATTAAGCACAGCATGGGTATCGTGGTTGACAAGCATGACCACTTTTTAGCAATGCACATTACTTTTGTTATAGTGCACAGACTGGTGGCACTATTGAGGTATAAGAGGGCAGAATTTTGTAGTATGATCGCTCTCTGATATGGATTGTTTTCATTGTTGTATTTCTCATTTCAGATTGGCTGCTGCATCATCAGGTACTTTACCTCTTGGTGCCCCCTACCTTCTTGTTAATAGAATAGAACATCATAGTCTACTATAGTGTAGAGTTTTATTTTTCACTAGGTCCTGAAGAATTGCCACAAGATCCTTCTGACTAAACAGGCAAGAAACATGTTGACCGTACAAGTTTGAGCATAACACGCTGCAGGATTTTTGCAGTGAGATGCCAACTTCATTTTTAATCAGGGGGAAGGCAGGATCATTAAAGTTTAATTTACCTGACCCTTCTATTTCCCTGTTTTAATTCACACAATTGCACACCTACACTGTTAAGGCCCCTCACACCCACCGCACTATACGGCAAGGAATAAAAGATCTCCGCCAAAGAGCACCTGCATAGGGTGCCCGTCGGGTATTGCAGCGCCGACCCGACTAGGAGCATGCCCGAGGATGAAGCATGACACCCAGCAGGCTGGGTGTGTGAGGGCACTCATTCCGAAAGGAAGGACTTCCCAGTCCTCCGCCTCTTCTACTATAATTCTCCTTTTTGTAGTTAGGGACCTTGCCAGTCCCCTGCCCTGCCCCTCCTTTCCCTCTTCCCTCTCCTTTACAGGAACTGCATACCTTTTCTTCACAAGTTTATCCAGGGCATGTATGCTGGACCTCTCTAAAAGCCCAGAGTCCCTCTCTGTTGTTTGATTCCCAGCACGGTTCGGTACCGTGGGACTATAGGTTACCAGGAACGCTAATTGTATTCCCTGGCCCATTACACAACTCGAAGTTGACCACCGATCAACTCGCGTTATTTTCCTCCCGAGACTCCTTCGTGACAATATGGAGGCAGTTCAGGTACTTAGTTTCGGTGACGAAGTGGCAGCAGAGATTCTAAAGACACCCACGATTTTGGGCACTGATGGCACTTCTGCCTCAGGTAGCCAGACAGACGACTGGTCCTCACTAACAGCCATGAAACGGGAATGGTTAAAAATCACCTTGCATGGCGCCATGATGACCGAGTATTTACGGGCCAACATAGCGCCTAACGGTCTCATAGTCAACAACTTTCCCCGTCTCTTTCTGGATGATGCAGTATTCAAAAGAATGGTCCCTAGTGGCATGGAAATGCACTAGGGACTTACTCATCTTAATTATTAACACAGCAAAAAGACTAGCAGAAGCCCTTCTTGTCCGGATACAAATAGCTGAGAGTAACCTTAAGACTATGATTGTGATGACAATATATAAGGGCAAGCTTACTGAAATCAACAATGAGATTGCTGAAAACAAAGAGTTTCTGATGAAACAAAAAATCAGTAAACTGCAAAAAGATATCCAGAGGTTCGACAAAGAAAAAGTCTATCCGTATTTAAAGGCCGACTTTACTTCAAATAAAACCAGTTATTCCTCAGATGAGGGTACTACGCAAACAAGGAGGGGATCCTCTTCAAGCAGCGATTCTAGTACAGGCAGTTGGGGTAATTATAATCCTAGACGCAACATACGATCAGGTTATACCCACCACCCCATGCAATCCTACCCAGGTCCACCAATGTGGCACTTTCCAGGGTACCCACAGGGCCCACCATGTTATCCACAAGGGCCACCACAATTTTTTGCTGGCAATAACCAGCCTTTTTTAGGAAGAGGCTGGGGCAGAGGAAGAGGGCGGAGAAAAGGAAATGCCAAACAAGTACACTGGCAGGAGGACACTCAGAACTCCGTAGAGACCAGGAGTATGACCAGGGGGAAGAAAAACTGATAGTGAATCTCTCCCCTAGGAACCTCACGGAGACAGATCTAGGAGTTCTGCGTAAAGGTCTGGGCTATGTTCCCACTCCTCGCACCGATTTTTTCCGTGATCAATGCGAAATACACAGCTTCTTTCGTAAAGTGAGACTTAATGCTTTTTTCAAAGACAGACCCACTCCAACCAGTAATGATTCAGGGTTACATAATCCCTCTACCTTTACACCTAACAATAGCATGGTGCCTAACGAAATCCTAACCTTTGAGCAGGCAGTGCTCAAAGACTTAAAAAGGACAGGTCTAGTATCCCTTTTCACAATTTCTCCAAGGAAGAATGGGCAGCGGCTAGATCTCTCGCTGATGACTCGAACATCACTATTAAGCAGGCTGATAAAGGAGGGGCCATTGTAATCATGTCTACTAGTGACTACGATACTGAATGTCTACGACAACTCAGTAAGGCAGAATACTACACCCCTATTTTTGTCAATCCTACTAAAAGACTGACCACCTTAATTTCATCTATGGTTTTTACAGCTGAAACAGAAGGCTGGATAAGCAAAAAGGAGGCTGAATTCCTGGTCACAAGAGATCCTATAACGCCGTACTTTTATACTCTACCTAAAATACACAAAGGCGTGAGCCCAGTTCCGGGGAGGCCTATCGTGTCAGGTATTGGTTCACTGTTGGAACCCTTGTCCAGGTTTTGTGATCATTTCCTTCAGCCACTAGTTAAGGAGACACCATCATTCCTTCTAGATACCACTGATGTACTCCGTTTGATAGAGGGTTTTCAATTTCAGGATGAGATTAATATGTTGGTAACCCTGGACGTAGAGGCGTTGTACACTAACATCCCTCAACGTGCCACTCTAGAAGTGATTGAGGATGCTCTCTACTCCACTGACTGGAACTCTCCCACACCGGTTTCTTTTATCATGGAATGTGCCACCCTTGCCCTTACCGAAAACTTTTTTGAGTATAATAACAAACTCTACCACCAGACACAGGGTACTTCTATGGGCAGCACTTTTGCTCCAAGTTTGGCCTGTCTTTACGTGGCAGCTTTTGAAACTAGGCTCATTTTTGATGTTCGCAATCCTTATTTAAATAACTTGATATTGTGGAAGCGTTACATCGACGACATCTTGATTTTTTGGAAGGGAGATAGGACAACGTGTGACGATTTTTGTACATGGGTCAACACTTTGAACCCCTATCTTAAATTTACCCACACGATTTCTGACTGTAGGATCCCCTTTCTCGATCTCAACATCTTCCTGACTGAGGGACGCTTGAGTACCAAACTGTATAAAAAGCCCACTGACAGTAACAGTCTCCTCTTGTTCAGCAGCCACCACCCCAGGGCCCTGAAAGATAACTTACCATTTGGCCAATTCCTCCGTATCAGGAGAAATTGTAGCTCTGCCGAGGATTTCAAATCAGAAGCCAAGAAATTGGCAGCTAACTTACATGCACGGGAATATCCACGACATAAAGTAGCTGTAGCTATGAAAAGGGCTAGGCATAATAACAGAGAGGCCCTGTTGGAAGTTAATCACAAAGAACACATTGAGACCCTCACTTGTGTTACATCCTTCACCCCCGATTCCAACAGGATTAGAAATATTATTCGCAAGCACTGGGGTATTCTCAACACAGGTGATCTAAGACTCCCCACACCCAGGTTTGCGTTCAAAAGAACAAGTAACCTCAAGGATATATTGATCCATACCAGACCCAAAACTAAAACTGTACCCACACAGAGAGTTCTATGGGACCTTCCACCAGTCTCGGGACACTACCCATGTGGGTCCTGTGTAGCGTGCACATTGACCAAACCCACCAAAGAAATAACTTTTTCTGATAATTTCACTTGGAAATTAATTAAACATACCAACTGCAACACTACTAACTGCATTTACTTGCTGTCATGCCCATGCAACCTTCGGTATGTGGGCATGACAACAAGGTCAGTAAAAACTCGGATTGGGGAACACAAGAGCAACATACGGTGTCACAAAGTAACGACCAAACTTTATACACATTTTGAGACTGTTGGACACACTTGTGACAACTTGAGTTGGGTCATTTTGGAAGCACATTCTGCTATCTCCCCAAGTGCACTTTTTAGGATCGAACAGAGATGGATTTTTCGTCTGGCCACTGATAAACTCGGGCTCAACGAAGATATTCCTTGGAGTAGCCTTAACAGAATATAGCCGATACCATTCTGTCATGGCCAATTGTCTAGTTTTACAGTCACGCGCTAGATGCAATCTCTTATGCTCTATTTTGCACGTTCAAAGATGGCGCCTGTTGTGTCTTATGAGATTTTTGCCAAGATGGCCACCATACATTTCCACCCCTCTGTTTTCACAGCCATGCGCTATGTACAATCTTTGTATGTTCTAATTTGCACGGTCTAAGATGGCGCCTGTTGTGACATTTGAGACTATTCCAAGATGGCCACCATACATCTCCACCTCTCTCCACCGGGGGCCTAGCACACACACTAGTCTCCATTGTTCTTGTTGACATGTCCCCGCCCTGCGCGCCATTTCCGCTACCATTTAAATCCCCAGCCTTGCTGGGTTCATTACCTCCCGGATCCGGCAGTGCAGGGTAGGTCACCCGTCACCTGGGCGCGTTTTCTTGGTGAGTATAATCTTTCTCCCCAGTGCAGGAGGATCTTGGTTTGACTTTTGCCTGTACGAGGACACTTTCTTAGGTACAGGCTTGGACGCCTAATTTCGGCGTCGACAGCATACCCGCGATCTGGGGCACGCCCCTCACGATTCCATCTATCTGCAGGCGGCCCCCGGCATACTGGCGCACTCGGCGGACGGAGCGGCTACCACTCTCCCTGAGGGGCGGCCGCACGCCTCGCCGGTGGGCAGGGGCTGGCTGTTGTGCCTGCTTGATCGTGGGTGACGATCCTAGACGTGGGGTCCTGTTTCTTAGCCACCTTATTGTTGCCTCTCGCTACTTCAGAGGCTACCAACCCCCAAATTTGTCCATCATCCGCGTGTCTTTTGTACACGCTCACACTACTTCTTGTGGGCCCCTTCTTAGGACACTAACACTTTACCGTGTCCCACACTTGCCGTGAACTGAAGGGGCCTTTCTGAAGATAGTTTTAGGTGAGTTGCCTTTCACTCATTATGTTGCTACTTCTTCTCCGTTTTTAATTCCTCACCGCATGATCCGAACCCGCTGTGTTTCATTTTCCATATACCAAGGCATTAAGCACAGCATGGGTATCGTGGTTGACAAGCATGACCACTTTTTAGCAATGCACATTACTTTTGTTATAGTGCACAGACTGGTGGCACTATTGAGGTATAAGAGGGCAGAATTTTGTAGTATGATCGCTCTCTGATATGGATTGTTTTCATTGTTGTATTTCTCATTTCAGATTGGCTGCTGCATCATCAGGTACTTTACCTCTTGGTGCCCCCTACCTTCTTGTTAATAGAATAGAACATCATAGTCTACTATAGTGTAGAGTTTTATTTTTCACTAGGTCCTGAAGAATTGCCACAAGATCCTTCTGACTAAACAGGCAAGAAACATGTTGACCGTACAAGTTTGAGCATAACACGCTGCAGGATTTTTGCAGTGAGATGCCAACTTCATTTTTAATCAGGGGGAAGGCAGGATCATTAAAGTTTAATTTACCTGACCCTTCTATTTCCCTGTTTTAATTCACACAATTGCACACCTACACTGTTAAGGCCCCTCACACCCACCGCACTATACGGCAAGGAATAAAAGATCTCCGCCAAAGAGCACCTGCATAGGGTGCCCGTCGGGTATTGCAGCGCCGACCCGACTAGGAGCATGCCCGAGGATGAAGCATGACACCCAGCAGGCTGGGTGTGTGAGGGCACTCATTCCGAAAGGAAGGACTTCCCAGTCCTCCGCCTCTTCTACTATAATTCTCCTTTTTGTAGTTAGGGACCTTGCCAGTCCCCTGCCCTGCCCCTCCTTTCCCTCTTCCCTCTCCTTTACAGGAACTGCATACCTTTTCTTCACAAGTTTATCCAGGGCATGTATGCTGGACCTCTCTAAAAGCCCAGAGTCCCTCTCTGTTGTTTGATTCCCAGCACGGTTCGGTACCGTGGGACTATAGGTTACCAGGAACGCTAATTGTATTCCCTGGCCCATTACACAACTCGAAGTTGACCACCGATCAACTCGCGTTATTTTCCTCCCGAGACTCCTTCGTGACAATATGGAGGCAGTTCAGGTACTTAGTTTCGGTGACGAAGTGGCAGCAGAGATTCTAAAGACACCCACGATTTTGGGCACTGATGGCACTTCTGCCTCAGGTAGCCAGACAGACGACTGGTCCTCACTAACAGCCATGAAACGGGAATGGTTAAAAATCACCTTGCATGGCGCCATGATGACCGAGTATTTACGGGCCAACATAGCGCCTAACGGTCTCATAGTCAACAACTTTCCCCGTCTCTTTCTGGATGATGCAGTATTCAAAAAAGAATGGTCCCTAGTGGCATGGAAATGCACTAGGGACTTACTCATCTTAATTATTAACACAGCAAAAAGACTAGCAGAAGCCCTTCTTGTCCGGATACAAATAGCTGAGAGTAACCTTAAGACTATGATTGTGATGACAATATATAAGGGCAAGCTTACTGAAATCAACAATGAGATTGCTGAAAACAAAGAGTTTCTGATGAAACAAAAAATCAGTAAACTGCAAAAAGATATCCAGAGGTTCGACAAAGAAAAAGTCTATCCGTATTTAAAGGCCGACTTTACTTCAAATAAAACCAGTTATTCCTCAGATGAGGGTACTACGCAAACAAGGAGGGGATCCTCTTCAAGCAGCGATTCTAGTACAGGCAGTTGGGGTAATTATAATCCTAGACGCAACATACGATCAGGTTATACCCACCACCCCATGCAATCCTACCCAGGTCCACCAATGTGGCACTTTCCAGGGTACCCACAGGGCCCACCATGTTATCCACAAGGGCCACCACAATTTTTTGCTGGCAATAACCAGCCTTTTTTAGGAAGAGGCTGGGGCAGAGGAAGAGGGCGGAGAAAAGGAAATGCCAAACAAGTACACTGGCAGGAGGACACTCAGAACTCCGTAGAGACCAGGAGTATGACCAGGGGGAAGAAAAACTGATAGTGAATCTCTCCCCTAGGAACCTCACGGAGACAGATCTAGGAGTTCTGCGTAAAGGTCTGGGCTATGTTCCCACTCCTCGCACCGATTTTTTCCGTGATCAATGCGAAATACACAGCTTCTTTCGTAAAGTGAGACTTAATGCTTTTTTCAAAGACAGACCCACTCCAACCAGTAATGATTCAGGGTTACATAATCCCTCTACCTTTACACCTAACAATAGCATGGTGCCTAACGAAATCCTAACCTTTGAGCAGGCAGTGCTCAAAGACTTAAAAAAGGACAGGTCTAGTATCCCTTTTCACAATTTCTCCAAGGAAGAATGGGCAGCGGCTAGATCTCTCGCTGATGACTCGAACATCACTATTAAGCAGGCTGATAAAGGAGGGGCCATTGTAATCATGTCTACTAGTGACTACGATACTGAATGTCTACGACAACTCAGTAAGGCAGAATACTACACCCCTATTTTTGTCAATCCTACTAAAAGACTGACCACCTTAATTTCATCTATGGTTTTTACAGCTGAAACAGAAGGCTGGATAAGCAAAAAGGAGGCTGAATTCCTGGTCACAAGAGATCCTATAACGCCGTACTTTTATACTCTACCTAAAATACACAAAGGCGTGAGCCCAGTTCCGGGGAGGCCTATCGTGTCAGGTATTGGTTCACTGTTGGAACCCTTGTCCAGGTTTTGTGATCATTTCCTTCAGCCACTAGTTAAGGAGACACCATCATTCCTTCTAGATACCACTGATGTACTCCGTTTGATAGAGGGTTTTCAATTTCAGGATGAGATTAATATGTTGGTAACCCTGGACGTAGAGGCGTTGTACACTAACATCCCTCAACGTGCCACTCTAGAAGTGATTGAGGATGCTCTCTACTCCACTGACTGGAACTCTCCCACACCGGTTTCTTTTATCATGGAATGTGCCACCCTTGCCCTTACCGAAAACTTTTTTGAGTATAATAACAAACTCTACCACCAGACACAGGGTACTTCTATGGGCAGCACTTTTGCTCCAAGTTTGGCCTGTCTTTACGTGGCAGCTTTTGAAACTAGGCTCATTTTTGATGTTCGCAATCCTTATTTAAATAACTTGATATTGTGGAAGCGTTACATCGACGACATCTTGATTTTTTGGAAGGGAGATAGGACAACGTGTGACGATTTTTGTACATGGGTCAACACTTTGAACCCCTATCTTAAATTTACCCACACGATTTCTGACTGTAGGATCCCCTTTCTCGATCTCAACATCTTCCTGACTGAGGGACGCTTGAGTACCAAACTGTATAAAAAGCCCACTGACAGTAACAGTCTCCTCTTGTTCAGCAGCCACCACCCCAGGGCCCTGAAAGATAACTTACCATTTGGCCAATTCCTCCGTATCAGGAGAAATTGTAGCTCTGCCGAGGATTTCAAATCAGAAGCCAAGAAATTGGCAGCTAACTTACATGCACGGGAATATCCACGACATAAAGTAGCTGTAGCTATGAAAAGGGCTAGGCATAATAACAGAGAGGCCCTGTTGGAAGTTAATCACAAAGAACACATTGAGACCCTCACTTGTGTTACATCCTTCACCCCCGATTCCAACAGGATTAGAAATATTATTCGCAAGCACTGGGGTATTCTCTACACAGGTGATCTAAGACTCCCCACACCCAGGTTTGCGTTCAAAAGAACAAGTAACCTCAAGGATATATTGATCCATACCAGACCCAAAACTAAAACTGTACCCACACAGAGAGTTCTATGGGACCTTCCACCAGTCTCGGGACACTACCCATGTGGGTCCTGTGTAGCGTGCACATTGACCAAACCCACCAAAGAAATAACTTTTTCTGATAATTTCACTTGGAAATTAATTAAACATACCAACTGCAACACTACTAACTGCATTTACTTGCTGTCATGCCCATGCAACCTTCGGTATGTGGGCATGACAACAAGGTCAGTAAAAACTCGGATTGGGGAACACAAGAGCAACATACGGTGTCACAAAGTAACGACCAAACTTTATACACATTTTGAGACTGTTGGACACACTTGTGACAACTTGAGTTGGGTCATTTTGGAAGCACATTCTGCTATCTCCCCAAGTGCACTTTTTAGGATCGAACAGAGATGGATTTTTCGTCTGGCCACTGATAAACTCGGGCTCAACGAAGATATTCCTTGGAGTAGCCTTAACAGAATATAGCCGATACCATTCTGTCATGGCCAATTGTCTAGTTTTACAGTCACGCGCTAGATGCAATCTCTTATGCTCTATTTTGCACGTTCAAAGATGGCGCCTGTTGTGTCTTATGAGATTTTTGCCAAGATGGCCACCATACATTTCCACCCCTCTGTTTTCACAGCCATGCGCTATGTACAATCTTTGTATGTTCTAATTTGCACGGTCTAAGATGGCGCCTGTTGTGACATTTGAGACTATTCCAAGATGGCCACCATACATCTCCACCTCTCTCCACCGGGGGCCTAGCACACACACTAGTCTCCATTGTTCTTGTTGACATGTCCCCGCCCTGCGCGCCATTTCCGCTACCATTTAAATCCCCAGCCTTGCTGGGTTCATTACCTCCCGGATCCGGCAGTGCAGGGTAGGTCACCCGTCACCTGGGCGCGTTTTCTTGGTGAGTATAATCTTTCTCCCCAGTGCAGGAGGATCTTGGTTTGACTTTTGCCTGTACGAGGACACTTTCTTAGGTACAGGCTTGGACGCCTAATTTCGGCGTCGACAGCATACCCGCGATCTGGGGCACGCCCCTCACGATTCCATCTATCTGCAGGCGGCCCCCGGCATACTGGCGCACTCGGCGGACGGAGCGGCTACCACTCTCCCTGAGGGGCGGCCGCACGCCTCGCCGGTGGGCAGGGGCTGGCTGTTGTGCCTGCTTGATCGTGGGTGACGATCCTAGACGTGGGGTCCTGTTTCTTAGCCACCTTATTGTTGCCTCTCGCTACTTCAGAGGCTACCAACCCCCAAATTTGTCCATCATCCGCGTGTCTTTTGTACACGCTCACACTACTTCTTGTGGGCCCCTTCTTAGGACACTAACACTTTACCGTGTCCCACACTTGCCGTGAACTGAAGGGGCCTTTCTGAAGATAGTTTTAGGTGAGTTGCCTTTCACTCATTATGTTGCTACTTCTTCTCCGTTTTTAATTCCTCACCGCATGATCCGAACCCGCTGTGTTTCATTTTCCATATACCAAGGCATTAAGCACAGCATGGGTATCGTGGTTGACAAGCATGACCACTTTTTAGCAATGCACATTACTTTTGTTATAGTGCACAGACTGGTGGCACTATTGAGGTATAAGAGGGCAGAATTTTGTAGTATGATCGCTCTCTGATATGGATTGTTTTCATTGTTGTATTTCTCATTTCAGATTGGCTGCTGCATCATCAGGTACTTTACCTCTTGGTGCCCCCTACCTTCTTGTTAATAGAATAGAACATCATAGTCTACTATAGTGTAGAGTTTTATTTTTCACTAGGTCCTGAAGAATTGCCACAAGATCCTTCTGACTAAACAGGCAAGAAACATGTTGACCGTACAAGTTTGAGCATAACACGCTGCAGGATTTTTGCAGTGAGATGCCAACTTCATTTTTAATCAGGGGGAAGGCAGGATCATTAAAGTTTAATTTACCTGACCCTTCTATTTCCCTGTTTTAATTCACACAATTGCACACCTACACTGTTAAGGCCCCTCACACCCACCGCACTATACGGCAAGGAATAAAAGATCTCCGCCAAAGAGCACCTGCATAGGGTGCCCGTCGGGTATTGCAGCGCCGACCCGACGAGGAGCATGCCCGATGATGAAGCATGACACCCAGCAGGCTGGGTGTGTGAGGGCACTCATTCCGAAAGGAAGGACTTCCCAGTCCTCCGCCTCTTCTACTATAATTCTCCTTTTTGTAGTTAGGGACCTTGCCAGTCCCCTGCCCTGCCCCTCCTTTCCCTCTTCCCTCTCCTTTACAGGAACTGCATACCTTTTCTTCACAAGCTTGAGGCACTTGTACCTGTTGTACCTGTGGTGAAACTACCTGTTGCTGTTGCAGCTGTTGTTGATTCACAACCACCTCATTCTGCATCTGTGGATTAGAATTTTGAACTATTCCATTATTTTCTAACAAGAACTTACACTCGTTCTTCCAGTGTCCTAACCTGCTGCACGCATGACAAGGGAATTTTCTCTTCATCTCTCTTTATTATTTCTACCTCTAACTTTTCCCGGTAATTGCACTTGAACACCACCATTCGGTACAACACTCAAACCATTTTGAAAATTCTGATTCTGTCCTTTCATCTGGAAACCTGTTTGAGAATAATCAACAAAATTCCCATTTTTCTGCTGTGCCGCTTTCACTTGCGCCCACATCATTTTCTCTTTCAATTTCTTATGCCTAGATTCAATATCATCATACAATACTTTGCATACCTCAGTATTTCATCCACTGTTTTCTTCTGCCAACAAATCAAATGCTGCTGAATCATATTACTAATTTCTGGTTTCAATCCAAACACAAACTTATACACAAAATGTCCCATATCTTTGTCAGTTATGCTTTCAAAACCACTATACTGTTTAAACACCTGTAAAAGTCTCTCGTAGTAGGCATGTACTGTTTCTTTTGACTCCTGAGTCGTCCTGTCAATCTTAACCCAATCTGTTTCCTTTGGGGAAATCTTACCCTTCAAATAAGTAATCACTTGATTAAATTTCTTCATCACCTCTTCTGAAGGTGCTCCAGTTTTAACATCTCTAGGATATTCCTCTTTCGGCCAGTCAATTGCAATCTTACACTCAGTCCATAAATCAGCTGGAACTACAATGTCAAACAAACCATCCAAATCTTTCAACAAGACCTTTGCGATCTTTACAAACCTCTCTACCTGTTTGTACCACTCAACAGGCTTTTCTCTCAACCTCGGGAAGTCATTTGTAAAAGACAATATATCCTGTCTTGACCAAGGAATATGAACATATCCACCACCCGGAACTTCTCTCATTGGATATATCATTTCAGCAGGTTCTGCCTCTTTTAACGGAAGCAAAGAAGATGCAGTCACACCCTTACATGCAAGCGTTTCTTCTTTCTTTCTCGTTCATCTACCTTTCCTTCGATCCAAATCACCCCATTTTTTCAAAGTATTAATCAACTCTTATTTGAAATCGTTTACCAGATGCATTCAAACTCTCTAAATCTTTGTCACTTAAATCCAACCTATATGTCTTTTGTAAAACTTTTGATTTCTCAATGTCCACTCCATATTCTTGTGCTGCTTCTGCCAACTTCTCATGCAAATTTCTCGCTTTCAATGTAATATTGTTACACAAGAATAGCAACTCATCATCCTGGTATTTACTCAATCTCTCCGGACTTATTGTACCAATAATCATTTCTTCCAGATCTACTCTTAACCTACCTATATCTATACTCTGTTTGGACTTATTAGATGCCATTCCCTTAATCCAGTCATCCAACTCTTCTGGTGAAGGTCCCATTGAACTCCCTGATACTGAAGTCGTTTCTCTCACATTTGGGATTAATTTCCTAGGATCAATCTGTACGTTCCTTTTTGGCGTTTCAGTCACATTTCCATTTGCTGGAATATCAATCAGTGACGTACTCTTCTCATTTGACTCTGGTCCACTAACATCTCTAGCACTATTCACTGGAACTGTCAATGCATGCACTCTCGAAATATTTTGACCCTCACTATACAATGGAACTATAGGACCAATTGTTACCGGAACTGATAATGCTTCAGCATTTAAACTCATCTGACTAATTTTCTGAGTCAATTCTTCTTTTGCTCTATTGAGCATTCCAATCTCTCCCTCCTGTGAGACTCGGGTAGCTGATGAAGACGTTAAAACTAATGGAGCTTGTGTAACCTGTGGAACTTGTGGAGCTTCTATCTCAATTAATGCTGCACTTGGAGTAATCTTATCTGGACTCTCCTGATATGGTGGAGGTCTCTTCAATAATATCTCATCTAATAACTCATCATCAATTTAATTCGGATCTATATCTAGTTCTGAAGTCTCTACATTATTCTTTTTCTCCTTACACTTTCCACTAGCTTGTCCCTCAGCAACCATTACTGGATATAATCCATCTATCATTTCATCTCTCCTCCACTTTTTGAACTGCGCATCCCATTTAGCCTCTGAATACCATCTCATTATGTTCCTATATTTCATCCCATTCCTATCTCTCTCCCTTCTGTACGCCTCATGTTCCCATTCCTCAAGCGCCTCATACTGCATAGGTCTAGGATTTGGTTTTAAAGAGTTCATTCGGCTGCTCAAATTCTCTAAAACTTTTACATTGAAAGTACCATGCTCTGGGAAAGCTAAAACTCCATCATCCTCCGTAAACTCACCCAATTCTCTGACCATGTACACGTATGATATCCATGCTATATCATCATGAAAGAAGCAGGCGATCTTGCAGGAGGTACAGGAAGTCCCTCTATAGTAACTATTGGTTTGTCTTTTTTAAACAAATCTAGTATCATCTTTATCAACTTAATTTTCAACTCTCTCTTTTCACAAAATGCTTTGGAAATCAAGGAGAATCCTTCCGCTATTCCGCTCACTCTATTGGCTCGCACTCGTCCAATACCAGCGCGACTCACACCAACCAACCAATCACAGTACAATACACGCCCGCTATCTGACCAATGCCAGCGCTGCTTTTTGTGACATCAGTATAACTCCTGCGACTGACCCTCCCTTTACAAAATAATAAGGCAATGTACTACAAAAGTCTTTCTAAATAATTTCTTATTAGAAACGACACAAAACGCTGCTACTTTGTCTGCTCCACTAAATGAAAGATAGTTCAGTCGTTCAAGAGAACCTTTTGCAACCAGCAGAATAACGACCAGCGTCACTCTGCTCTCAATCAAAGTGAAAGAGGTCTTGGTACTCCTTTGGGGATACAAGCCAAAGTTTCGGAAGAGGACTTTTTAGAAAAGAGGTCTTGGTACTCCTTCGGGGATGTAAGGCCAAAGTTTCGGAAGTAGACTTTCACTATTTTCATACAATCTTCTTTCAACAAAATAGGTCCCTTAGAATAACATCAACAGTATTTCACTGTTCGATGTTGCAACAACAGACAAAGTACTTCTGCAGTGTGATACTTTTCCACACTATTCCTCTGCCCCAGAGGCTAAATCAACATCCCGGGATCTTAGGTAACTCCGTATCCGTACTTCCAGACTACATAAAACAAGGACGCTAACTTTTCATATTAGTAACCAAAATCAATAATTCAACCATTAATTTGCCAAAATAATCAATATAAACCATCAGGCTGCTACCAAAACTTATCCAGCGATCTGTGACTAATAATTTTCCACAAACTAGGCCCAATTTCATTACCCACAAGCCCCTTCACGCTGAGATTACTGAACTACTAAACAAATTACCAAAATTACCAAAATCCAATTTGTGTCTTCATTTCTATTATACCAATTGTGGCGATGCGATCTTTATATAGTTGACAGGGTTTGGCAAATCAATACTTGTTTCTAGAATAATCATAAACTAGAAAACACCTCTAATAAAGACAGACACATTTGTATATTTATAATGTTTATCTAAAATAATGTGAAATAAATGCTCATCAATACCAAAATACAGTACAAATCAAAGATCATCACAGAGCAACAATATCCGAGAAATAATGATAAAAACACATCTCAGCATAACAATGCATAAAGGAGTGGAAAGGCGAAGAGACAAAATATATTTGCAAATGATTATGCAAATTCAGTTTTCTGTCTACACTAACCCAAATTGAATAGGAAATCTACTCTCTGGCCATGAGAGCAGTAAGGCCCCTCAAGAAGAATTGAAGAGGCAAAGACTAAGTCAGGAATCAGCAGACAGGAACAGCCAGTTCAAGATTAGGAGACAGCAAAGAAAGGCCTCTCCTCACGCAGGTAAGAAAGCAAGCCACCAACAAACTCCCACAGAAAACTCCTTCACCCCTCACACCAAGAACCTCAATTATACCCTAAAACCCAAATGTCCAACCCACACTTGTGTCAGAACAGAGGATTTCTCTACACATGATTGGTTAAGGAAGGGGGTGTACTGTCACACCACTCTCGTCCTGTCCCTTAGCTCATCTTCTTTATTGTTCATTTATTCTGCATATCTACTTCCACCCCAGGCAATACAACTTCGCGCCTCTATCATAGCATTTGTTTCCTCCATCCTAGTCATGTAGCAAATTATGTGTCACATTTATCCGTTAGTGCAGCACGAAGAGGAAATGCTCTTTCACTCAAGGAAAATTTTGTTTCTATCAGTAGTCTCTTGGCAGGCACACAGGACTGGCGAAGGACACTTGTCTTCCACTGCCATCGTCTTTTGCTCTGTATTATTTCACAGAGTTCATTTATTTTCATTTAACCCCGTGTTTTCCCGCAGAACAGAAAACCATGCTTCTATGAAAAACAAACACAGGCATTATTAATCACTTATAATGCTTTTCATTACGCATCCACCCCATGTTGCATCTATCCATGAGCAACCCATGTTAATATTATTTTTCTAGCAAACGTTAATAGTGTGCACAAAAGCAGCATTAGTCTTTTATTTTTGTCATGTCAAGAAGCATTTGCGGCCTACTTCAGTGCTTTAGTACGCGCTTGCGCAGTAGCATTTTCCCTCATGTTAGGCTCTTTTCTACATTTGTTTTTCACCCCACACAGTTAGTAAATGTTACTGAGGGTTCAATTCGAGCAGGTTTTATTTCGCGAAAACCCTGCTCAATCAGGAGCGAACCGTCAGCTTTTAATAAGCGAGGCTATAGGTCTCAATTACATAACACCACTGAGTAAATGCCAATAAAATACAAAGGCGAAGGTGTTTAAAAATTTATAACAATAAAACAAAATAAGCTTGATAATCATAGCTAAAAGTCTTTATATCACAAAGAACCAAAAGGTAAATGCCAAAAGAATTAAATGACAAGGATAATAGGAAATTCGTAGCATTAAGACATTGTCGCAGCGAATAAATTGCATGCGACGAATGCGACATGCAAAAGTATTCCCAATCAGTCCAGACCCTGAAATCAATCAATCAATCAATCATGTCACTTATAAAGCGCACTACATACCCGCGAGGGTCTCAAGGCGCTGGAAATTAGAAAATCAATCTAACAACGCATACAGTGTTTGTAAAAACACTTATATCAGGAAACCAATCTCTATGGTGTTCAAGGAATTAAATCAGTAGAATCTAACCCTCAAGTATAATGAAAAGATGACATGAAAGTGGCAGATAAGAGTTAGTGTGAATGGAAAAGAAAAGGGAAGAAAATAAGCAAATCCAAAGGTACAAACAAAGCAATATGGTGAATTACCCATTCAAACCTAGTGAATTCTCTGGGGAGCTGTTCGATGTAATATGGGCAACAGAACATCAACATTTTGAACTTGATGGAAATACTACACAGAGTTTTGAAATAATTGTTCAGTTTGACAGTACTAATGAGATAACTAGACATGTTGATCTATATACAAACAGCTAGAGCTTACATCACAGACAGTAGCCAAGACAGTCTGTATATTGAGTACTAGGTCAAAATCTAAAGGCCAAGTGTATATCTTTTGTGTAGAATGTTGAACTATGTCCTAATACCTAATGGGCAGGTTCGTTACACAATGTATATTGGATCATAGAAATACGCTATAAACCCTAGTACACCTAATCCCTCAAAAATACATGTAATTCCCTATCACCATTCAGACCAAGTTCCACCGCTCTAAGTTGGGAAATTTCCCCCTATCACCTCCCCTAGGATGGTGAATAACAGTAGTAATGCCATGGAATTTCACTAATGGTAAGTCTGCTGAGCCATGATTTTCATTGAAATGGACAGCTAGTGGATAGTTCTTATCCACGTTTAGTATAGCTCTGAAGTGTTCCTCTATTCTCTCCTTAATTGGACGTATAGTACTGCCAATGTATATTTGTTTGCAGACACAGACAATGCAATACACAACAAATTTAGAATTACAGTTCATGAACGTATTGATCTTAAGGGCCTCCAGTGTTCTCTGATGTTTCTGGCCCGACTGCGTATCATCCTGGAGTGGAACACTCACTACTTTGACTCTCTTAGAGATGCCTGGGACTGGCTGGAGGTGTACAAGTGTGGAAGGCCGCAGGAGGGTGCACTTGCTCGCGCCGGACTGAGGCCTAACGACCCCGTGAAACGTTTGAATCGTCGATCCCGCAGGAGAACCCAGAGGAAGCCATCATCATCTCAAACGGAGAAGGAACGAGCCGAGGCACTACAAGCAGTAGTAGCACTGGCGCAGGCTCGGAGCCCCACCCCAACAGTGGAAGCCAAATCTTCTAGAGAATCTGCCGACGACGACACGGACACGTCCCATAGTGATAGCGTGAAGATGCCAGCAGTAACGCCTAATACAGCAGATGATATTATTTGACTGAGTATGGTAAGCTAGAATGGTTTAGATACCTGGAGGGGTGCCGGACTCAGAGTGACTGTCCTTGTTCGGGGACTAACTTTCCATATAGATGGTTGATGCGCTACGATTGGCGTAGGTCTCTTAGGTCAGCCGCGCTCCCTATACCTCTGTAACTCACTGAGGATTTTGTGTATTTTGCTTTAGTTTGGATGGAAGCTAGTTTGATAGTAACTGTCCTGGGGAGGGGGAGTTGGGAGGTTATGTTAGTTCAGTGGAATTTTGGGGCCAGGTATGTCACTAGAACAGACCGTAACGGAGCGACGTTTATCTACTTGCAATGGGTACTGCTAGTGTTTTAAAATGTATTTCTTGGAACGTGCGGGGAATGCACTCAATGTGGAGGCGTCATAAAATACATGCTTATTTAGTCCGTAGAGGGGTCCAGATTGCACTGCTTCAAGAGACTCACTTGCACGCACAGGAGGGCAGGGCTTTACAACGGCGATGGCGTGGCCAAGTGTTTTATACTACTTATTTGGCGTTCGCCCGGGGGGGTACTGATTTGGTTGCGGGCAGGCGTGCACTTTCATTGCACGAACCAACTCATAGACACTGAAGGCCGCTATGTAGTGGTGACGGGGAAACTGGACGGGCGGGACATAGTCTTGGGTAGCATTTATGCTGAGGGCGATTGAGACCATCCTCACTTCCGGTCTCGGGGGCATTTCCGGGTGGTGAGCGGGCTAGTCGCTCACGCTGCACGCCCCACTTAAATTAATGCCAGAGCGGCCGCGGAGTCGGATGTCTAAGACTACCGCAGCGCTGCCGCTGCTCTAGTTGCTGAGTAAGATACTCTTTTTTCGTTTTTAAATTGCTTTTAGCCTTTTAGCCTTACCTGCTGTACTTTGCACGCCGCACTTTCGACCCTGCAATTACTTGACCCCAGTCACCCCGGTCCGTCACGGCAGAGTGCCGATTGTACGGAGGGTGCCGAGGGCGATTGAGACCATCCTCACTTCCGGTCTCGGGGCATTTCCGGGTGGTGAGCGGGCTAGTCGCTCACGCTGCACGCCCTACTTAAATTAATGCCAGAGCGGCCGCGGAGTCGGATGTCTAAGACTACCGCAGCGCTGCCGCTGCTCTAGATGCTGAGTAAGATACTCTTTTGTTGTTTTAAATTGCTTTTAGCCTTTTAGCCTTACCTGCTGTACTTTGCACGCCGCACTTTCGACCCTGCAATTACTTGACCCCAGTCACCCCGGTCCGTCACGGCAAGTGCCGATTGTACGGAGGGTGCTGAGGGCGATTGAGACCATCCTCACTTCCGGTCTCGGGGCATTTCCGGGTGGTGAGCGGGCTAGTCGCTCACGCTGCACGCCCTACTTAAATTAATGCCAGAGCGGCCGCGGAGTCGGATGTCTAAGACTACCGCAGCGCTGCCGCTGCTCTAGATGCTGAGTAAGATACTCTTTTTTTGTTTTTAAATTGCTTTTAGCCTTTTAGCCTTACCTGCCGTACTTTGCACGCCGCACTTTCGACCCTGCAATTACTTGACCCCAGTCACCCCGATCCGTCACGGCAAGTGCCGATTGTACGGAGGGTGCTGAGGGCGATTGAGACCATCCTCACTTCCGATCTCGGGGGCATTTCCGGGTGGTGAGCGGGCTAGTCGCTCACGCTGCACGCCCTACTTAAATTAATGCTAGAGCGGCCGCGCAGCGGACGCGCCACCGGCGCGCCAAAGGCAAGCCCGTCTGCGCCCGTCCGCGCCTGGACCGGGCCCAGGGCCATGACCCCTGCACAAACGGTGGTACAATCTAATAACCTAATTTACTCCAGAACTGAGTTGCTCACACTTAGGTCCAAATCCCGCTGCCCCATAATGGATTTGCAGACAGAATCTAAGCAGTGTACGAACTGTCAGTTGACGTTCAAATTTACAAATATCAAGGGCCTAATACAACAACGCATCCACTCCACCCGGAACACTACTAACACTATCAAAACTATTAAGGCTGGACTCATTAATGCACGGTCATTAGTAAAACACAATACAGAAATGAACGAATTAACGGAAACACATAATTTGGACTTCGTTTTTATTACAGAGACAAGGGCAGACGATGCGTCGGGTGTGGATCTAGCTTTAGCCATACCAGAAGGTTACTCGATCATCCGAGCAGACAGGAAAGGGAAACGAGGGGGGGGTCTGGCCATCATCTTTAGAGACGAACTGCAGGCTAGGGGCTCGGATCATGGGAGCAGCCCAGACTGTGAAACCCTATCGTTTCAGATCACTATCACAAACAATTACACATTTAAAGGTCTTCTAATTTATAGACCACCAAGATCAAAAACCCCTCTGCTACAGTTAATAAGCCCGTTCCTAGAATCAAGTGTAAAAGGTTCAGATTTCACTATCTTGGGCGATTTCAATGTTCACTTAGAAAAGATTTCAGATAAAAACACGATGACTTTGACCGATACAATGTCCAACATGTCTATGGAACAGATTGTAAAGCACAACACCCATGTGGCCGGGCACACACTCGACGGGATTTTCACCTCAAGTACAAAATCGAGATCTTGGAAGTACTGCCTGTTCCTTGGTCAGATCATAAGGTAATAAAATTCACCTTAAAGGTAGAGCAGGCCACAGTAGCCACTGCCTCCCAGCATAGGTGTGTCACCTACAAGGACTGGTCTAAGATTGACACTCAGAAACTACAGGAGCAGCTTTCTATGACCATTCCGGATCTTGAGTCAGATAGTAATTTAGCTGCCGAACAGGTTTTCAGTTGGATTAATTCAGCGGTCGAATTAGCAGTTCCACTGAAAAAGGTTTCCTCTAGGAGGAAAAATCCCTCACAACCTTGGTTCAACGAAAAACTAAAGGCACAAAAACTAAATTGCAGAAGGGCGGAAAGGAAATGGAGGGCTGACTATGAACAATGGACGAAAGACGAATATAGAAACTCCCTGGCAACTTACAAAAAATTAATCGTAGAGGAAAAAAGTAACTATTTTATACGAAAAATAAATGAAGCTAAAAACTCCAGTAAGGAATTATTTGCCACGGTAAAAAAACTAACTAATCTCAATGCTAACAAACAGATAGACTGTAGCATGGAACTTTGCAACACTCTAGGTCAGTTCTTCGTTGACAAAGTCAAGTCCGTGTATGAGTCCTTCATTACGACCAACAAACCTGATACCCCACTTCCATTCTTAGAATATAAACAGGGCCTGCCCATGCAAAGCTCCAATACGGGGTTCCATTTTTGGCCTCCATCAGTAGAACAGATCAAACAGGTGGTAATGACAACTAGGTCTGGAGGCCTAACAGACCCCTGCCCACTTAAGGTGATGCACCTATTTCCAGATCTACTGAGCGACCAACTATCCCTGGTGTTTACTAAGATAATTACATCGAGCTGCTTCCCCGATGCCTGGAAAAAGACCGCAGTGCTCCCGTTACTTAAGAAGCCAAATCTTGACCCACAGGATCCCGGTAATTACAGACCCATTTCAAAGATCCCTTTTCCAGCAAAAGTACTGGAAAAACTACTGAACAAACAATTGTCAAAATATCTAAACTCCGTAAATGCCCTAGACCACTCACAGTATGGGTTCCGGGAACAACATGGAACCGAAACAGCTCTGATCATGGCAGCGGAAGAACTCAGGAGTGTACTGGATGCTGGAGGGAAGGCTGCCTTGATCCTTTTGGACCTTTCGGCGGCCTTCGACACGGTAAACCATGGTACACTCCTGACCCGACTAGCCGAAGTAGGAGTCCAAGAGACGGCACTTAAGCTTCTATCCTCATATCTAACTGATAGAACTTTCTCAGTTAGATTAGGAGATGCCACTTCCATACCTTTTAATTCACCTTGTGGCGTACCTCAGGGTCTTCGTTAAGCCCCACCCTTTTTAATGTATATGTTGCCCCATTAGCGGCTATAATAAGGAACTGTGGTTTCCTACCAGTCTCCTATGCGGACGATACTCAAATTGTGGTAGCAGTCTCAAACAACACTGATGAGACAGCAGGCAGATTCAGTAATTGCATGAGTCAGATTACTCACTGGATGCAATATAACTGCCTGAAATTGAATGGTGACAAAACCGAGGTTATGTTGCTTGGGACAGATATGAATTTCTGGTCCCCAAAATGGTGGCCAGACAGCCTAGGCGACTGCCCATTCCCAGTGGACAAAGTTAGAAACTTGGGAGTGCTACTGGACAACAAACTATCTTTGGGCGCCCAGATAAACAAACTATCCTCCTCGGTGTGGTACATCCTCAAACTAATAAAGAAACTAGCACCATTTATCCCCAAAGATTCCTGTAAAACATTAGTAACTGCACTGGTCTTATCCAGGTTGGATTATGGGAATGCACTGTATGCAGGGTTACAAATTCAACATTTAACAAAATTACAGCGCCTACAGAACACTGCAGCAAGGCTGGTGCTGGACATTCCCAGATATGAACCAGTCGCCCACAGATTAGGAACACTCCATTGGCTACCTATTGAAAAAAGGATCAAGTTCAAGTCAGTCTGCCTGGCCTACAAAGCCCTTCACGGAATAGGATCCCACTTCTTAAAAACTCATTTGAAACCATATGAGCCATCCAGGAGACTGAGATCAAGCCAGGCAAAATTGATTCAGGTTCCTAAATTTAAGCAAGTCAGGTGGGGAGGGAGAAGCTTCCTCCTACAGGCAGCTAAGACTTGGAACCTTCTCCCTGTTACAATTAAAAACAGCACATCGCTACTTTCATTTAGGAAGGAGGTGAAAACATGGCTGTTTACTTCGTAGTTTGGTATCATTCTCCGGCAGACCTAGTCTTTTACAATGATTAGCGCCAAGACGCCCTTGGGCATTCGTGCGCTTTACAAATTTGCAAATCAAATCAAATCAATCATGCTCCTAATACGGAGCAACCTGCCTTCTTCTCACAGCTGTCTGGGAGGTTGGCGCCCTTTCTCACAGGCTCAGTGATGATCGGGGGAGATTTTAATTGCATTACCGATGTGGTCCTAGATTGTTCACATCCTCCGCTTCCTAACGCACCCACTCACAAAACAGCGGACTCAAGGCGCAATTGGCAGACTAGGTGGGGGTTGGTGGACACCTGGAGGGCCCAGCATCCAGGAGATCGGGACTATTCCTTTTTCTCTGCTTTGCATGATCTTCACATCTGCATTGATGCATTTTTGTGCTCTCCGGATGTACATGCCGGAGTACAGAGTAGCGAATACCTCTCAAGGACACTGTCAGATCATAACCCATCTTGATTTGTATGCAGTGGACACGCACGCGAGCTAAGATGCACACAATTGGCGCCTGCGCCCTGAAGCCTTAGATGATCAAGTATTTCGCAATACAGTGAGTACAGACATAACTCAATACTTCTTAGATAATGAGGGCACAGCGACATCTGCCTTAGTGGAGTGGGATGCCTTTAAGACGGTTATTAGAGACCGCTGCATCTCGGGATAGGGGGGGTGCGCAAAGTGCTTTTAAGAGAAGTGCAGGAAGCTGATCAACGCTTGCAGAAAGCAGAACGAGATCGCCCAGAAAGACCAGATAGGCAGGGGGAGCTCCTGGATGCAAAGGAAGCGGTGGCGGCACAAGTAGAACGGCTGCACTGCCTCGACTACAAAACGTACATTACACGCGCCCATACCGAAAGGGATAAATCTGGGGCACTCTTGGCATGGTTGGCCAGCCCGAATAGGAGAGGTTCAATGATCCTGGAGCTCAGAGATCAGCGAGGGGCGGCATGCTGCACTCAACAGGTTATAAATGAGGCTTTCCTTGAAAATTATACAGACTTATACAAAAGTAAATCGGACCTGTCGGAGGACGAATTAGCCAGATTTACGCAAGCAGTTCGACTGCCGTGTTTGGACAGGGAACAGGCGAACACACTGGGGCGAGATATTGAGCTGCATGAGGTGAAGGGGGCAATTAAGCATATGGCGAGGAATAAGACGCCAGGGACCGACGGACTCCCGATAGAATTCTACCTCACCTACACTGACCAATTAGCGCCTAAATTAGTAACGCTTTATAACGAAGCAAAGCGACTGGGCCACCTCCCCGCAACGACCCGAGAGGCAGTAATTGTCCCACTCCTTAAACCCGGGAAACCACCTTGGGATAGGTCTGCATTCCGCCCATTGTCCATGCTCAATACGGATTACAAGATCCTGAGCCATATCTTAGCCACCCGCCTGCTCCCCTATATGTCGACTTTAGTACATAAGGATCAATCTGGGTTCATCCCGAACAGGAATACGGCTATGAATGTCCGGCGCCTATTGCAGATACTTGAAGCCGATTCTTACCCGAAGAACGAAGCCATTATTTTTGCAGTGGACATTGAAAAGGCATTTGATAGCCTTGAATGGCCCTATTTGTTCCATGTGATGTATAAGTTCGGACTTGGAGAAAAATTTGTGGAATGGAGGACCTTGTTATATATGCACTCCACGGCACGGGTTAAAACGGGCGGCTTGATATCTGATACTTGTGATATCACCCGGGGCACAGGACAGGGCTGCACGCTGTCCCCCCTCTTGTTTGCCTTAGCGGTGGAACCCCTTGCAGCCAGGGCCCGGACAGGACAGCATTACCAGGGTTTAAACGTGCGAGGACAAATTCATCATATTGCCCTGTACGCAGATGATCTACTGATGTTCCTGGCAAATACCGGAGAAGCGCTGCAGGGGGGCGAAGGAACTGCTCCATGATTTTGGCATGGTGGCTGGCCTTCGGGTGAATTGGACGAAATCCTGCTTATTTCCAACGGTAGGGGACAGAGTAGGCCCGCAAACCACAGCTAGGGTGACATGGCAATATAGATGCCTGACGTATTTAAGAATACAGATTTATCGCGCACAGAGCGACTTGCTGGAGGGAAACATCGGCAGAGCGATCAGAGGACTGAAGGGTAGTTTTGATTTTTGGGCTTACTTAAAATGGTGCCCCTCCCAAAACTTTTGTATTATTTCGGGACCCTACCGCTCTGGATCCCGGCGCGGTTTTTTAAACAACTCAAGGCCATGATTACGGGTTTCCTGTGGGGTTTGGGCAGATGGCGAGTGGTCTTGACTGCTCTGATGCGTCCGCAAGCAGCGGGGGGATGGGCAGTGCCTGATTTCGAAACATATTATATAGCAGCCCAATTACAATGGTTCACGCAGAACATAGCAGGTCGGTTGCGGGGACCTGCAGAACAGAGGGGTAGAGCCCCAGGGCTTCAAATACTTTCTCAAATTGTGTTGAACCTCCCCGTCCCTGCTGGCAACCTCCCGAGGGACCTCAAAACAGCACGGCAGTGTTGGAAAAGGAGCTTGAAAAGGGCAAAGATTGAAAGGTTCCGTATGCACCTGACATCCCATTATCCATGTGCGAGGTGTTACTTCATGGCGGGACCGGGAGGGGACTGGCAGGTTGGCAGGAGAAGGGCCTGTCTACTATCGGAGATCTGTATGAGGATGGCGTGCTACTTCCCTTTGCTGACCTACAGGAACGATCTGGTCTATTAGGGGGCGACTTTTTGTTGCGTGCAGCACTCACTATGGCAATTCGTAAACATTGGAAGGAGGGCCTCAAAGAACCAAAAACGACCCTGGGATGTCAATACATAGTAACGGCGGCAGAAACCTTCAAGGCGGTCACATGCCTATACCGCCGCATGACGCAAGAGATGTTGGGGCCTCTGACAGAACTGCAGCATAGATGGGAACTAGACGTGGGGGAGGAGATCCCGGACAGGGCATGGGATGACGTTGTGGAACGGGCATGGAAGAGCACTAGGAATGCACGCTTTCAGTTAGTGCACTTTTACATCTTACACAGAGCTTACCTAACCCCAGTCAAACTTAATAAATATTTTCCTACTAGCTCAGATGTGTGCCCACTTTGCCGAGGGGAGGGAGCGGACTTCCGCCACATGTTCTGGGGCTGCCTGCAACTGACTAACTATTGGAGTGCGGTGGTGACTTTACTGAACGAACTTACTGACAGAAACCTGACGCCGACTATGGGACCTTGTATACTACATTGGTTGCCCCACACGGCTAAGAATACGATTACTAGTAAATTTATAGATATGGGACTCCTGTTAGCTAAGCGTGAAATTACCCTACATTCGAAATCACACAGGGGCCCCACCATAGATAGATGGAAGAAAGAATTCATCAAATGGGCGGAATGTGATGGAATGGTTAGGATGCAATTGGCAAAGAGAGCGGGAACTGAGAAGGCGCTAGACGCGGCTAAAGCATGGGACACATTAGTGGTGCTCTTGAAGATTCCAGACAGTGATAGCGATGAGGATCTCGTAGGTAACGCTCCAGGTAGGGAAGGCCAGGCACAATCTCACGGAGACTGAACCAATGCGAAGAACTTACGACCTATAAGCAACATGCCATCACATCCACTGTGAATTACCCACTGCATTGCTCTTAAAATCATACTAGTGAAGCTCCAGCACTACAAACTCACACTGCACCACTTTAGAAGAGCTGAGAGTGACATACCTGGGGGGAGGGAAGGGGGGTAGTTGCACGGGGTTAGATTAGAACTAAGTTTTGTAGTATGGATGGAACGAATGTTTGTCAATTGCAACACATTCTCAGGATTGATTTTTGTATTTTTGTTAATCATTTTAGAGGGCGGGAAGAAAGGACCTGGCAAGAGTAGGAAGCTCACCATACAATGTTGTTTATGGGTTTCCCACTGCACTTTCTTTTGTATGCTAACACGCAAGCAACCTTACACTCCTCTGTATCATTTTGTCAAATTTAATAAAAATTTGTTTAAAAAAAAAAAAAAATGAACGTATTGACCTTATATTTGTATGTGGTGTTATATTGGAAGTCCTTGATCCTATCCAAGGTAAAAGGACACATATTACAGTGTCCGCATTTGAAAAAACCTTTGGGTGGAGGGGGTAGCCATTGTGGTCCTAACCTGGTCTTTTTGAAGTTAAGGAAGCTAGGACAAAGTTACTCAAGCTTGTTCCTCTCTTATATGTAAACTTAGGTTTGGAGGAAATACATTTGTTCAGGTTCAAGTTAGTCTGGAGGATATGCCAATGCTTCCGTACGATGTTATAGAAAACATGGCTTTGTGTGTGAAAGGTTGTGATCAGAGAGACTATAATATCATTCCTAGTGACCTTTCTCTTATTTATCAGAGCCCATTTCCGCTCAAACCTCAGGATTTTTGTTTGGCTGCAGTTATTACATTAGGTGTATAGCCCCTGTCCAAAAATTTCTTTTCTGCCTTTTCAAGTTCCCAATAGAAAGCCTGATCTTCACTACAATTACTTTATATTCTCATCATCTCCCCAAATGGAATGGAGAGTATTTGGGACCTGGGATGTGATGATTGTGCATGTAGGACAGAGTTGCAAGCTGTGTTCTTCCTGTAGAGTGTGGATGCCTATGGTGTTATTTACAATATACAGTTTCAGATCCCAAAAAACAATTTCAACAGGGTTTTGTTTATAGGTAAACACAATGTTGCATTGATTGTCATTCAGAAATGTACAAACTTTGGCAATAGAACCTGCCTCTGTAAGAAGCTGGCTCTGTATATACTATACCAAAGTGAGGTATAGTGTTCACAGAGTCCAGTGGAACCCAAAAGGTAGGCAGAGGTAAAGTAAATAGCACCTCACTCTCTATTTGTGGCAGTGTGGTCGAGCAGTAAGGCTTTATCAGAGGACAGTGTTAAGCATTTGATGTACACACTCAGTCAGCAAATAAATTCACACACTCAAAGACTGAACTTCAGACCAATTGTTTTTGTATAAAAATATTCTTTTAGTTATTTTATTTCCTAGCACCAGGCAAGCCTGGCACACATAAGTGATCACTACTTTGCAGTAAATATACAGTTGTAACACAGTTTGGATTGTAATTGTATATGCACTTTGTTTTGATTTACAGTATTGTTACTGAGAAATGCAATGCTTTTTAAGTACAGTACATATACTTTGAATGGGCTTTTTAGTAAAATGACCAGTACATTACTTTCAGATTAATTTTCTTACACAGTGTAGTATACCTGGATACTACACTGGGACATTTCCTGTAAACAGGAAAGTAAAAGCGTTTTTGTTATTTATTACAGTTGGAAAAAGATTTCTTAGATTTCCCAACACCACACTTAAAATGTTTTCATAGAAAAACAGTCAATGTTATCCTATGGAGAAAAATAGTTTTTTCGGTTTAAAGGTAAGTACTTTGTTGTGGGAGTTGGTGTTCTGGGGTTAGTCTCAGGGGTCCCCCAGGATCAAGGATGCACTCTTGTTACACCCTCAGCGGCACTAGGGCGGCCGGGTGCAGAGTGCTGAGGCCCAATTTTATCCAATGGGGGATAGGGGGCCTCCAGTTGGTGGCTGCTGACGAGCAGGCCACTGGGTTGTGGGAGCAAAGCTCCTGGACTTAAGCTCAGGGCAAATGGGGGTTTAGGCCAGCACAAAAGATGCACCCTCCGCGGCACTGGGGCGGCCGGGTGCAGAGTGCTGTTTTGGCATCGGAAGCCCTGTAGCTTTCAATGGGGAGTCTCCGGTTTGCAAAAGCACTGCAGGCTCGGGGATGAAGGTCTTCTGGGTGCGACCACCACTTGGAGAGGTAAGTTGGGATCTTGTGGGTTGGTTAGGCACCGCTAGTTGGGCCACCCAAGGCCGTGGGGCGTCGGCTGCAGGGGTGACTTTTAGGGTAGGATCTTCTGACCAGCTCCTGGTCGCGGTTGGGGGGACCTTCCGGTTTGAGGCTGCAGGTGTCGGCTGGAGGCTTGAGGCAGGTCAGGGGTCACTGGATCTCGGGTCAGGATCGCCGAGGGGACCTCCTCTTGGTGTTGGGCCACTCGAACTCTGGCCATGGGGCGTCGGGTGCAGAGTGGTGCAGACCCGCGGATCCTTGCGGAACTGGAGTCTGTTGTTGGAACAAATCCGGTGTTCACAGGAGACAGAGTCTTTGGGATTGAAGGCAGGCAGGTCCTCCGGGTTTCTTGAGGTTGCTGGCTGCAGGACACACCGGGATTTCGCTGGAGCAGGTTCGAGGTGGGGACAGGCCGGTAGGGTTGGGGCCAATTCAGTGGGCGTCCTCCTTTTGTTAGCTTCGGCACGGCTGTTCGGTCCTTCTTCTTCTTCTTTTCTTCTTGCAGGTTCTTGTCTGAGGAAGCAAGGTTCAGGGGTGCCCCTAAATACTAGATTTAGGGGCGCTACAGGTAGGTAAAAAGGTTGGGACCAATGAGTCCCTTCCCTGGGGTGGGTACACCCCCTATTATGCCACCCTCCAGTGGGAGGGGGGCATATGCTTTTCCCTGGTTGGCTGGGTCCCCCCATCTGCAAGATGGCGGGGACTAAGAGTTGTGCTTCACCTCGCCTCCCCCACCTGAGGGGTGGAGATGGTAGAGGTGGGCACACCTCTCTTCCTCACTTGTTTTTCCCACCAGTTCTCCCAGCCAAAGTCGGGGTCAGAACCAGTAGGGACCAGTTGCTGAAAGCAGCAAGTGGCCTGGGGAAGCTCACAAAGGCGGCAAGCCTTTGAAGCTTCTCCTTCGTAAACCCTGCCCATCCTGTGGGAGGCTTGGCACCTCGTCCCAAGATGTGCAGTGTTTCAGGCCCCCGAGAGCAGCAGGCTCTCGACCCAGGGTTCCAGAAACATGTCTGGTGGTGGCAGCTGAAAGCAGCCACTCAGCCTGGACACTAGTGGTAGGTCGTTTTTCAGGGGGCATCTCTAAGATGCCCTCTGTGTGCATTTTTCATTAAATCCCACACTGGCATCAGTGTGGGTTTAATGTGCTGAGAAGTTTGATACCAAACTTCTCAGTTTTCAGTGTAGCCATTATGGTGCTGTGGAGTTTGTAATGACAAGCTCCCAGCACCATATACTCTTAATGGCAGCACTGCACTTACAATGTCTAAGAATGGACTTAGACACAGTAGGGGTACAGGGCTCATGCACCTGTACCCTCACCACTGGTATAGTGCACCCAGCTAGAGGGGTGACTGATCTATACCAGGGCAGTGGGTTGTAGGCATGGCACACAGGGATGTGTGTCATGTCGACTCTTCACTTTGTTCTGCACCAAAACACGCAGCCTGCAAAGGCAGTGTGTGAGTGTAATGGTACAGGGCCTCTTAGGGTGGCACAAGAAGTGCTGCAGCCCTTAGAGGTCTTCCCTGGTCACAGTGCCCTGGGTACCTGTGGTACCATTTACCAGGGGCTGACCTGTGGCCAGAGACACCAATTGGGTTTTGTTTTTAATGCAGGTTTAGGGAAAGAACATAGGCCCTGGGCACCTGATTGGCAGGAGCCCAGGGCACACTCAGTCAAAGCACATCAGCAATTCAGCAAAAAGTGGGGGCAACCATGCAGAAAGAGGGCACTTTCTCACACACCCCTGTCCAGATCATCAGCACATCGTGCATGTATCGACCCCAGTAAACTACATGGTTCATTAGCTCATCCGGACATTTCTTCCTAATGTAATTTTCTCCAACCATCCCATAAAAAGATTAGCAAATGATGGGGAAAACTTAGAACCCATAGCAACGCCCTGACGCTGGCGAAACCAGCCACCATTGTGTAGGAACACATTATTGTCCAGAACCAATCTAATCTTTTCGATTAACATTTGTGTGTGTTCCCACATAGTGGCATCTCGGGATGCAAGAAAATGTTGACTGGCTAGGATACCTTCATCTTGTGGTATTGAGGTATAGAGAGATGAGATGTCCAGCGTAACAAAGACGCACTCCTCTGACCAGCCAAAATCAGTCAGTTGGTTCAGAAGATGTTTGGTATCACGAATGTAGGAAGGGAGATTACTCACTAAGGGTTGCTGAAACACATCAATGTACTCGGATATGCGTTCGGTTGGGGAAAAGGGTCTTGCTTATGTATTTTAGGTAGTGCATAAATACAGGGAGCTTTAGGAAAAGGTACAAAAAGGTATCTGAATTCAAGGTCATTAATGAGGCATAGATTAAGCCAATTCCTCAGCTTTCACTCAATCAAGGAATTAATTTGTGGTAGCGGATAAGAAGCCAAATGTACATAGGCTGTGGTGTCAGTCAATTGTCTATCCAATTCATGTATATAGTCCAAAGTGTCCATGAGGAACACATTGCCCCCTTTGTCTGCTTCCTTGATGGTAATCTCGGATGATGTAGATAATGTGGCTAGTGCAAGTCTTTCTGATTTAGATAGATTATCCCTATAGATTTCCTGTTGTCCAACGTTCATATCTTCCCAGATGTAAAGCTCCTTTGTTACCAGTCGATAGAAAATCTCAATAGCACTGTCATTCTGTGAGACAGGTGAAAAGGTCGATTTAGGTCTTAGACCACTGTCAATGCTCAGGTCAGATGAAATTCCTAAGTCGGAGAGAATGTGTGTGATAGAAGTTGTTGCAGAGGAAACATTGTCAAGGGATAGTAGAAGTTGTAAGTCTTGAATGTCCTGTATAGTTTTCTCACATGGAACATGGGTAACCACAATCATGGAGGCAGTATTTTTCGGATTAAGGGCAAATAATTTTTTTAGTTTAAGTTTGCGTACAAATTTAAAGAGATCTACATGCATCTCATTAAAGTCGGGTTTGGAAGCAGGACAAAAGCCCAAACCTTTTGATAACAATTTTATTTGTGCAGAATTCAACACCAAGCTAGACAGATTTACAATAGAAATGGCATCAGATTGAGCAGTAGTACTAGGATTGCAGTAAGCAATGTTATTGCTAGTATTCTGACTAGCTAATGCCTTCAGTTCCTCTGTGCCCTTGAATTTGACTCCTTCTCTCCTTATGTCTTGTTGATCTGTTCCTCTCTCTCCTTGTTTTCTTATTGTGCTTGTACGGTTGTTGAAATTGACTTTCGAACCTTTGCAGTACCTTCAAAAAAGCTGACAAGGTGTTTAAATGGGAACTACCCACAGTATTGGCACTTGTACTCAGTCCTTCACTTGCTTCACTGCTTATGCTCAAAATGTCTGATTCGCTATTCGAGGTTACATTCGTAAGGTCACCAGGAGTAATCTTAGCTACTGGTTGACTAACTTGCACATTGTCAGCACAGGTCTACAACCTTTGTCTAGCTTCGGTATCAAGAAAATGACTGAGTATAAAACACACCCTTTCTGGGAATCTGGTACCTGAACTATGGCTCCTTTCTGGCACAAGAAGTGTACGCCCATCAACATTGCTTGTTTCTTAGCAGGATATTTTGACAACAGGGTGGTTCGAAAGTAACGCTATGGAAGATGATTTGCAAACTCTATTGTAGGAGAGTAGGATCTGCTTCACAGGGGTACCCCCACTTTTTGCTGAAACTTCACTGGTTTTCGACATTAGTCTGGCTGGGGCCCTGCTATTCAGAACCCCAGCCTAGCTGTTTCCTCTTTAAAAGGGTCTCCATGTGCCTTAGGCACATCACTGATTGGGATCTGGAGTGCCCTTGTAAGTCCCTAGTATATGGTATACTATGTACCAAGGGCATAGGTACCTCAGAGGCCTGCCAGGGGCTGCAGCATGTATTATGCCACCCCTGGTAGGCCATCCAAACTGACACCACAGGTCTGCTACTGCAGCCTGGGTAAGGTGGTGCATGCACCCCTTGCTGTGGTATAGGTTACCTATATCACTAAAAGCATACACACATATAAACCTATAAGTCACTCCTAAGGCAGGCCTTATCAATCCTAAAGGCAGAGTGCATGGTTCCTATGTGAGAGGGTGCCCCTGCATGAGCAGGGCCCCTCTGCAGCGTTCGGAGACCATCTCTGATGCTGTTTGTAGTGCAGCCTGACCATATACTCTTAAACGCATTATATCCTCGCGGTAAAATGCTAACTATGGAATGGCTGCACCTAAACATGTCGTGTTTGGTGTCAAACATCTTGGAATACTACCCCCCGCCAATCCTGGCGGCGGGGGTAGCATTCCACCCTTCTAGAGGGAAAGGCATGTTAACTCTGACGAGTCCGGTAACTTCTTTCCAGAGCCCTGGCATCACAAAATGGATGCTGCTGCCACAGACACGAGTCTGGCCTCCTGCTGCTGGACGAAACTCCGGCAGGGGAGGCCTGGACAATAGGTTTCCTGTCCCAGGGAGGTGTGACCACCTCCCCAGACAGGACAATGTGTATTGGGGCTGGGCGGGAGCACTTTCGGGTGCTTTGAAGTCCTGCACTGGGGGCACATTTGGTGTCCCTGTGCATACCCCAGTTCAAACCGGATCAGGGGCTTGCAGCCCCTGCTTTGGCGCGAACTGGACAAAGGGAAAGGGGTGTAGCCACCCCTCTGCCCTGACCCACCCATAGGTGGGGCCACAGAGTAGTCCATCCCCTATTTTTAGAATAAAGGTAGGAACCCAGTCCTTAGGACTTTAGATTATACCTGGACGAAACTCTGAAACAGAATCCTGGACCTTCGACGCTCTACTCACGATTAGAGGACTGAAGAATCTCCCTTGGGGTCAAGGAGTGACTCCCCTGCTTGGCAGGCACCAAAGAAGCATCTGTCCGGTTCGCATCACTGAAGCTCCCGTCGGACGCCGAAGTCATCGCATCACCAGAGGTGGATTCTCAGACTTCCCTGAGGCTACCCTGAGTCCCCAGCAAAGCTGAGGCCCGTGGCTATCGTGGGTGACTTGAGACCGTGACCCCTGGACACCGAGCACATTTGCAAGTGCACCATCTTCTGGGTCTCCCAAGAAGTCGTGCTTTGGGCTCCGAGTAGCCCTAGCCTCCAGCACCACCTGCACCGAAGATCACTGGCCCCCACTCCACGAGTGTCCTGTAAGCCAGCTCCACGTGCGGCGTCACGAGGCTCCTTCGCGGTCGCTAGCCCGTTGGCTAGTAGCCCTTAACGAAGGCCAATCTTTTCTTTACTTGGCAGTCTGGTTGCTCCAGGCCTGCCCTCACTTACCCTCGCTGGGTGAGTTCCCCAGACCTTGCTGGTCTGCATCATCGACGATCTACATCTTACTCGAGACTTGCCGTTGCCAAGGCTTGTTGGGTCCAATCTGGTCGCCGACACCTCTGCACTCGACAGACATCGAGCAACAGCCCGAATCCTGCTCCTGGTCGCCGACAACGCCTCCCGGACCTCGTGGCTGAAGAGTCAAGACGACCGTCATCGAACCTGAAGCACTCGACATCGGTGGGCATCTGTCCATCACCTCCCTGGTCACTGGCTAGTGACCCAGACTCTGTCCCCTCTGCTTTCAGGTTCTTCAGAACTCCGATCCACTCTTGGATCCACCCGGACACTTTTCTCCTGGTCGCCAGCAGCACTTTGCAGCAGATCGCCATAAGAACCGACGACGAAACCCGACCCCGAAAGGCACCTATGCACCCGGCTTCCCTGGGTGAGGTAACACGAGTACTCCGGTGCTCCCGTGGGTAGAGACTCTTCAAAGTCCTAGATCTCAAGGGGTTTTGTCCTAGTCCTCTTTTAAGTGTCCCTTTCCTCTATTTTCCCGATCCCGACTTTCTCCATAGAAGTTAACGGCGTATCGCGGTTGTGTATTTACACTGCACGCGTCTCCCGTGGGTCCCCTGTGTCACTACCTTGGGTGGTTCCTTGTGGTCCAAGCACTTCTAGAGGCTCTAGGCCTAGTGTCTAGTTCAGTCGTGGTTCGCATACCACTTTATTGGTATATGGTTTGGTACGCCCCTAGGGCCCAAACGTGTATTTGTGCTATTACTGTGATTTAAGATCTTATAACCTATGTACTTCGAACTCTAGCCTCATAAAGAGACTAGAGGGGTGTGTTTAGTAATAAATACATATATTTTGAATATATACCTGGTGTGGTGCTCTTTCATTTGGTCACTCAAGAGATTATAGACTGGTAAAACAAGCTGCTTTACATTCCTTCAAGACTTAGCCTGAAGGCTGCTCTCCATAGCTACCACTAGGATAGCTTTCAATAAGGTTGTCTTTAACCTACCTACCATAAGAGTCGCTTTGGACTGGTGCACGGTGCCCACTATAATTAGTGGACAGCATATGCCAGGCCAACTTCTCACATTGGTGTGCAGCGTGTGGGATTCCAGCTTGCTATTGTTTTACCAGATAATCTCAATTGAATTGATCAACTGAAAACCACTAAAGGTACCTAAGGTACATATAATTTAAGCTTAGAATATCAGTAAGTTCTACTGAACTTAGAGTTGTGTGTTAAGGGATAGCACAACCCTTTCTACAACTCAAGAGAGTTTAGTAGGCCACACTAGAGTAGGTAGTGCATACACCACACCACACTAGTAATGTCTTTAAAAGCAGGATCCAAAGATGCCCTGCAGGAAGCCATTGAGCTTCCCCCTCCAAGTATGACACACTCCCATTCTTGGAACTGAGAGCTTTGTGTAACGTGAGGAAATTAAGGACAGGCCAAAGTCCCACCACCCAACACCTCCAGGAGTTGTTGGTGGCTTATGATCTTAGTAAGTCTTCAGAGACTGAAGGGGTAGGAGCAGAGGGTGGGCCAGCAGATGAGGAAGGGGCCAGGGGTACCACTACCCCCAGCCCCCTCTGAAACTGACCAGGAGGGTGACAATGACCCTGACCTGGAAAACCCAATCCCTTCTGGGGAAGATGAAGATGAGGATCTGGAGAACCACACCTTTGTCCCCCCAGGAAGGATTATGAGTGTGCTCAGAAAGTCTAGGTCTCCTTCTCAGGAGTCTAACCACTCTGGCACCTCCATAGGGAGCTCTGTTTCTTCTCACAGGAGGGAATCCTCTCATGAGAGAAGAAAGAGGCTGGTCCAGTATGAGGAAACTCAACTGGAGATCAGGAAGAAGCAATTGGCTTTAGATAGAGAATCCCTAGATCTCCTTAAAGAGAGAAGAAAGTTGGGACTAGAGTCCCATGGTGGCAGCCATGTCCCTAGAGATAGGGAAAGGTCCTATGACCATAGGAACCTGAGCAAGATTGTCCCTCCCTACCAGAGTGGGGATGATATCCACAAATGGATAACTGCTTTAGAGAGGGCCTGTAAAGTACAGAAGGTCCCTCAGGAGCAGTGGGCAGCAATCTTGTGGCTCTCCTTTGCTGACAAAGGTAGAGACAAGCTCCTCACTGTTAGAGAGGAGGATGCTGACAATTACAAGGTCTTGAAGAGTGCTCTTATTGATGGGTTTGGCCTAACCACTGAACAGTACAGGTTGAAGTTCAGAGACACCCAAAAAGCACAGACTCAAGACTGGGTAGACTATGTGGATTGTTCTGCCAAGGCTCTGGAAGGCTGGTTGATGGGCAGTAAGGTGTGTGACTTCTCAGGATTGTATAATCTGATAATGAGGGAGCAGATTCTTAATAACTGTCAAAACCAGCTGTTGCATCAGTACCTGGTTGACTCTGATCTGACCTCTCCCCAAGAATTGGGAAAGAAGGCAGACAAATGGGTCAGAACCAGGGTGAAGCAGAAGGTACAGAACCAAGGTGGGGAAACCAAGAAGCAAGATGCTAAGAACTCTGACAAGGGTGGGGAGAAGGGTAAAGATCAAAAGTCTTCATCAGGCCCCCAAAAATCTTCTTCTGGTGGGGATTCCCAGTCTACCAAGGGTAAAGGCCAAAGAAAACCATGGTGCAAGGTCTGTAAGCAAAAGACCCACTGGACCAGTGATTGCACCAAGTCCAAAGACTCCAGTCCAGCACCCACCAATGCCCCTAAGGCACCTGTTCCCCCTAGTACAGTTGGTGGAAGTGCTCCAGCAAAGGGTTTAGTAGGGTTCACCCTGGGAACTGAGTTGGGCTCTGACCTAGTTAGAGAACTGACTCAGGCTGTGTTAGTCTGTGATGGAGGCATGGATGTGCCCTCCTCTATGAGTCCCAGTAATCTGGGCAAGTACAGACAACAGCCTTTAATCAATGGACGAGAGGCTTTGGCATTTAGGGACACAGGGGCAAGTGTCACCATGGTGACACAAGACCTTGTGCTACCTGGGCAAGTTATGCTTGGTGAAATGTACCAAGTGACCAATGCTAGCAATGTCAGAACAGACCATACTCTGGCAGTTGTTAACTTCTCCTGGGGAGGGGTAACTGGCCTTAAGAAGGTTGTGGTAAGTGCAAACCTACCAGTCGAATGCTTGCTTGGCAATGACTTAGAGACTTCTGCTTGGGCAGAAGTGGAGCTCAGGACCCATGCAGAAATGCTGGGGATCCCTGCAGATGTGTTTGCTGTGACCAGGTCACAAGCCAAAATGTCTAGCACTGAACAGGCCTTGGATTCTGGAAGAATGGACCAAGTGCCTTCCAAGAGGAGGAGTAGTAGGGTTAAGGCAGTGCCTTCCCCCTTGGCTCAGGAGGAAGATCAGTCCCTTGAGGGGGATGATCTCAGCCCTGAAGAAGGAACTGTCCCAGAGGAACTTGAACCTGACCAGGTTGAGTTCTTGGGGACAGGGGGACCTTCTAGGACAGATCTGAGCCAGGAGCAGCAGAGCTGCCCCTCCCTTGAACCCCTCAGACAGCAAGCTGCTGCTGAGGCTGCTGGGAAAGCTAGTGGTCCCCATACAGTGTATTGGGATGATGGACTCCTGTACTCAGAGAGTAGAGACCCCAAGCCTGGTGCTACCAGGAGGTTGGTAATACCTTTGAAGTTCAGGGGCTTCCTATTGACCCTAGCCCATGATATTCCCTTAGCAGGACACCTGGGCCAGAACAAGACTTGGGACAGAATTGTCCCTCACTTTCACTGGCCCCACATGTCTGAAGACAGTAAGGAGTTTTGTCGCTCCTGTGTAACCTGCCAAGCCAGTGGCAAAGCAGGTGGCACTACAAAGGCCCCCCTGATACCACTACCTGTGGTGGGGGTGCCCTTTGAGAGGGTAGGGATTGACATTGTTGGTCCCATGGATCCCCAAACAGCATCTGGGCACAGATTTATACTGGTGGTAGTGGATCATGCCACCAGGTATCCAGAGGCTATACCCCTTAGGACCACTACAGCACCTGTGGTGGCAAGGGCCCTCCTGGGAATTTTCTCAAGAGTGGGCTTTCCTAAGGAGGTGGTATCAGACAGGGGTGCAAACTTCATGTCTGGGTACTTAAAGGCAATGTGGAAGGAGTGTGGAGTTACTTATAAGTTCACCACACCCTATCACCCACAATGCAATGGTTTAGTTGAGAGATTCAACAAAACCTTGAAGGGCATGATTAAAGGGCTCCCAGAAAAGCTTAGGCGTAGATGGGACATACTCTTGCCCTGCCTTTTATTCGCATATAGGGAGGTGCCTCAGAAGGGGGTTGGGTACAGCCCTTTTGAACTTCTGTTTGGCCACCCTGTGAGGGGTCCACTGTGCTTGGTGAAGGAAGGATGGGAGTTACCTCTCAAGCCCCCAAAGCAAGATATAGTGGACTATGTACTTGGTCTCCGCTCCAGGATGGCTGAGTACATGAAAAAGGCAACCAAAAACCTTGAGGCTAGCCAGGAACTTCAGAAGGCCTGGCATGACCAAAGAGCTGTTCTGACTGTTTACCAGCCAGGACAGAAGGTGTGGGTGTTGGAGCCAGTGGCCCCAGCAGCTCTCCAAGACAAATGGAGTGGACCCCACACTATTGTTGAGCAGAAGGGTGAGGTCACTTACTTAGTGGACCTAGGAACACCCAGGAGTCCCCACAGGGTTCTCCATGTCAACAGACTTAAGCCATATGTGGACAGGGCAGACATGGGCTTGCTCATGGCTACTGATGAAGGGCAGGAGGAAGAGAGTGACCCACTCCCTGACCTGCTCTCACAGAACCCTGACGATGGGTCAGTTGATGGTGTAGCCTTGGCAGGCAGCCTCACTACCCAGCAACAAACTGATTGCAGGCAAGTCCTCAATCAGTTTAGACATATGTTTTCACTGACACCCAGTCAGACCACCTGGTGCACTCATGAAGTGGACACTGGGGACAGTCTGCCTATTAAAAACAAGATTTATAGGCAACCTGACCATGTCAGGGACTGTATCAGGACTGAAGTCCAGAAGATGTTGGAATTGGGAGTGATTGAGCCCTCAGATAGCCCTTGGGCTAGTCCAGTAGTCCTAGTACCTAAACCTCACACCAGTGGTGGGAAAAGAGAGATGAGGTTTTGTGTAGACTACAGGGGCCTCAATGCAGTCACTAGGACTGATGCCCATCCAATACCCAGGGCAGATGAGCTCATAGATACTTTGGCCTCTGCCAAATATCTCAGCACATTTGACCTAACAGCTGGCTACTGGCAGATCAGACTAGCTGATACTGCAAAGCCCAAAACAGCATTTTCAACCCCTAGTGGGCATTATCAATTTGTGGTAATGCCCTTTGGTCTAAAAAATGCACCTGCCACTTTCCAGAGGTTGGTGAACACAGTTCTCACAGGACTGGAGGCCTATAGTGCAGCTTATCTAGATGATATTGCTGTCTTTAGCTCCACCTGGGAGGATCACCTGGTCCACCTCAGGAATGTTTTACAGGCCCTGCAAAAGGCAGGCCTGACTATCAAGGCCACTAAGTGCCAGATAGGGCAGAGTCAGGTTGTGTACCTGGGCCACCTTGTGGGTGGAGGCCAGGTTCAACCTTTGCAGAGCAAGATCCAGACCATCATGGACTGGACTGCTCCCACTACCCAGACTCAGGTGAGAGCCTTCTTAGGCCTGACTGGGTACTATAGGAGATTTGTCAAGGGGTATGGATCAATAGTGACACCCTTGAATGACTTAACTTCTAAGAAAATGCCCAAAAAGGTTCAGTGGACAGCTAGCTGTCAAAAGGCATTTGATGACCTCAAGCAGGCCATGTGCACTGCTCCAATTCTGCAGAGTCCTGATTACTCCAAGAAGTTCATTGTTCAAACTGATGCATCTGAATTGGGGGTAGGGGCTGTACTGTCACAATTGAATGAAGAAGGTCAGGATCAGCCAGTAGCTTTTATTAGCAGAAGGCTGACCCCTAGAGAGAAACGTTGGTCAGCCATAGAGAGGGAGGCCTTTGCTGTGGTCTGGGCTCTGAAGAAGTTGAGGCCATACTTGTTTGGTACACACTTCCTGGTTCAGACAGACCATAAGCCCCTCTTATGGCTAAAACAAATGAAGGGTGAAAACCCCAAACTGCTTAGGTGGTCCATTTCCCTACAGGGGATGGACTTTACAGTGGAACATAGGCCTGGGAGTAACCATGCGAATGCAGATGGACTCTCTAGGTATTTCCACTTAGAACATGAAGACTTAACTGGGCAAGGTTAGTTTAATGTCCCTACGTTTGGGGGGGTTGTGTAGGAGAGTAGGATCTGCTTCACAGGGGTACCCCCACTTTTTGCTGATACTTCACTGGTTTTCGACATTAGTCTGGCTGGGGCCCTGCTATTCAGAACCCCAGCCTAGCTGTTTCCTCTTTAAAAGGGTCTCCATGTGCCTTAGGCACATCACTGATTGGGATCTGGAGTGCCCTTGTAAGTCCCTAGTATATGGTATACTATGTACCAAGGGCATAGGTACCTCAGAGGCCTGCCAGGGGCTGCAGCATGTATTATGCCACCCCTGGTAGGCCATCCAAACTGACACCACAGGTCTGCTACTGCAGCCTGGGTAAGGTGGTGCATGCACCCCTTGCTGTGGTATAGGTTACCTATATCACTAAAAGCATACACACATATAAACCTATAAGTCACTCCTAAGGCAGGCCTTATCAATCCTAAAGGCAGAGTGCATGGTTCCTATGTGAGAGGGTGCCCCTGCATGAGCAGGGCCCCTCTGCAGCGTTCGGAGACCATCTCTGATGCTGTTTGTAGTGCAGCCTGACCATATACTCTTAAACGCATTATATCCTCGCGGTAAAATGCTAACTATGGAATGGCTGCACCTAAACATGTCGTGTTTGGTGTCAAACATCTTGGAATACTACCCCCCGCCAATCCTGGCGGCGGGGGTAGCATTCCACCCTTCTAGAGGGAAAGGCATGTTAACTCTGACGAGTCCGGTAACTTCTTTCCAGAGCCCTGGCATCACAAAATGGATGCTGCTGCCACAGACACGAGTCTGGCCTCCTGCTGCTGGACGAAACTCCGGCAGGGGAGGCCTGGACAATAGGTTTCCTGTCCCAGGGAGGTGTGACCACCTCCCCAGACAGGACAATGTGTATTGGGGCTGGGCGGGAGCACTTTCGGGTGCTTTGAAGTCCTGCACTGGGGGCACATTTGGTGTCCCTGTGCATACCCCAGTTCAAACCGGATCAGGGGCTTGCAGCCCCTGCTTTGGCGCGAACTGGACAAAGGGAAAGGGGTGTAGCCACCCCTCTGCCCTGACCCACCCATAGGTGGGGCCACAGAGTAGTCCATCCCCTATTTTTAGAATAAAGGTAGGAACCCAGTCCTTAGGACTTTAGATTATACCTGGACGAAACTCTGAAACAGAATCCTGGACCTTCGACGCTCTACTCACGATTAGAGGACTGAAGAATCTCCCTTGGGGTCAAGGAGTGACTCCCCTGCTTGGCAGGCACCAAAGAAGCATCTGTCCGGTTCGCATCACTGAAGCTCCCGTCGGACGCCGAAGTCATCGCATCACCAGAGGTGGATTCTCAGACTTCCCCGAGGCTACCCTGAGTCCCCAGCAAAGCTGAGGCCCGTGGCTATCGTGGGTGACTTGAGACCGTGACCCCTGGACACCGAGCACATTTGCAAGTGCACCATCTTCTGGGTCTCCCAAGAAGTCGTGCTTTGGGCTCCGAGTAGCCCTAGCCTCCAGCACCACCTGCACCGAAGATCACTGGCCCCCACTCCACGAGTGTCCTGTAAGCCAGCTCCACGTGCGGCGTCACGAGGCTCCTTCGCGGTCGCTAGCCCGTTGGCTAGTAGCCCTTAACGAAGGCCAATCTTTTCTTTACTTGGCAGTCTGGTTGCTCCAGGCCTGCCCTCACTTACCCTCGCTGGGTGAGTTCCCCAGACCTTGCTGGTCTGCATCATCGACGATCTACATCTTACTCGAGACTTGCCGTTGCCAAGGCTTGTTGGGTCCAATCTGGTCGCCGACACCTCTGCACTCGACAGACATCGAGCAACAGCCCGAATCCTGCTCCTGGTCGCCGACAACGCCTCCCGGACCTCGTGGCTGAAGAGTCAAGACGACCGTCATCGAACCTGAAGCACTCGACATCGGTGGGCATCTGTCCATCACCTCCCTGGTCACTGGCTAGTGACCCAGACTCTGTCCCCTCTGCTTTCAGGTTCTTCAGAACTCCGATCCACTCTTGGATCCACCCGGACACTTTTCTCCTGGTCGCCAGCAGCACTTTGCAGCAGATCGCCATAAGAACCGACGACGAAACCCGACCCCGAAAGGCACCTATGCACCCGGCTTCCCTGGGTGAGGTAACACGAGTACTCCGGTGCTCCCGTGGGTAGAGACTCTTCAAAGTCCTAGATCTCAAGGGGTTTTGTCCTAGTCCTCTTTTAAGTGTCCCTTTCCTCTATTTTCCCGATCCCGACTTTCTCCATAGAAGTTAACGGCGTATCGCGGTTGTGTATTTACACTGCACGCGTCTCCCGTGGGTCCCCTGTGTCACTACCTTGGGTGGTTCCTTGTGGTCCAAGCACTTCTAGAGGCTCTAGGCCTAGTGTCTAGTTCAGTCGTGGTTCGCATACCACTTTATTGGTATATGGTTTGGTACGCCCCTAGGGCCCAAACGTGTATTTGTGCTATTACTGTGATTTAAGATCTTATAACCTATGTACTTCGAACTCTAGCCTCATAAAGAGACTAGAGGGGTGTGTTTAGTAATAAATACATATATTTTGAATATATACCTGGTGTGGTGCTCTTTCATTTGGTCACTCAAGAGATTATAGACTGGTAAAACAAGCTGCTTTACATTCCTTCAAGACTTAGCCTGAAGGCTGCTCTCCATAGCTACCACTAGGATAGCTTTCAATAAGGTTGTCTTTAACCTACCTACCATAAGAGTCGCTTTGGACTGGTGCACGGTGCCCACTATAATTAGTGGACAGCATATGCCAGGCCAACTTCTCACATCTATAACATCCTTTCATATTACTTCCAAGACCCACAGATTTGACACTATCCAAACCTGCTCCGGATAGAAGTCCCTCAGCCGGGCTCCCACTACCCCACCCAGATAGCCAGGATTTATTGGCATGCTGTGCATCAGACTGTGGGATTTTGGGAAAAGTGTGGCCTCCTAACCGTTGGCTCTACCCCAAAAGGGAAGTTTCTTCTCCTGAAGCGCGTAACCCAGCTTTTTCTGGAAAAAAATAAGTTTTTGTAGAAGGGCTCGAAATGGAAATGCATTTTCCTTTCTTCAGTGGACTTTTTCACGATTTCATCCAGTTGCGTATCAAACAACTAAATCACCCAGAAATAGAAGGTGGTGAATCAAAGACCTTAGTGACTGATTGACTTTCCTGAGCTTCAGCTACAATAGCCTCCCACTGGTTATTGATGCCCCTGACAATGTTGCTGCTGCCCAGAAGGGGCCGTGACATGTGCAAGGAGGGGTCTGCCTGCCAGGAACCTTGGGCTGCTGGCCAGCAGACCGCTGGTGCCCCGGAATTGCAGGCGTAGTCAGCACCGCGAGGGGAAAGGCGATTATGTCGTGCCCCATGCTGGTGCTGCCCATAGAGACTGCTCCCCTGCCTCACAGACCACGAGACACTTGGGGTGGCTTCTTGTGGCTGAGATGAGGAGAGCCCAGAATTGGCGAAGTGCAGGGTTGGGGTTTGCTGGGAGGTGTATCACCCCAGTTCACCACCCTCCTTCTCATCACTGGATATCTGCAGCCAGAGGGCCTTCTGATCCCCTGGAGGGGCAGAGACTCATTGATGGGGAGCTGGAAATACGGAACTCCTCCAAGTGGCATTGACACTGTGCGAGTGCATTCGTGACCCACTGCCCCTGGCCACATCTACCCCCTGCTATTGGCCGACTCCTCTGGTATCCTGTGATTTCTGGCAGTGTGCATGATTATTGGGGAGGCCTCTCTCCTCCTTCTCTCTCGCCTCCATGGCCAGTCTCACTAGTGGGGGACTCGTACAGTGCTCTGGCTCGGGAACCTCCCTGGGGTGGCCCTTGTGTGTCACAGAGACAGTAATTGCAATATCTGGGATTGGTAGAGGGCCCTGCGGGGCGACGCTACTGCAGTGAGAGGGATGGACTCCTACAAAGGGCAGCATTCCCCGCTTGGTCGAGGGCAGAACTCCATCTCCTCAGCCGCACTACTGGCACAACGGACCGCATACAGCTATGGCTCATGACAAACCCTCAGACAAATACACTAAACACACAATGCCTTCGGATGAGGCTTGTGCTTTTGGCGAAGGTGAAGTTCGACCAGAGGGTCTCCAAACAGACTTTATACTACAAGAAATTGAAGACCTCAAGGAAATGATGGAGGGCAAAATGGGGGAACTGAAAGTTGTCTTATGTTTGATGCGAGAGGACTTGCAAAATACAGCAGACAGAGTCACAGAGGTAGAAGTCAGAGTCTCTGAAACTGAAGACACTGTCAAGTCACAGGAGTCCCGATTAGCCACACTGTAAAGAATGGCCAGTCAACTGAAAGCCCGAGCAGAAGACACCGAGGGACAGTCTTGGTGTAATAACCTGTGCATCGTGGGCATCCCGAAAGGGTGTAGGGGGCCACACTGACCCCATTTATTTTGAAAGGGCTGGAGAGTTGGGTGCCGGCTTCTGAGGCATCATTCTACTTTTAAAAAGAGAGGGCACACAGGGCTCTTATTGCGAGGCCGCCTGCTGGTTCCCCACCCTGGCCCTTTATCACCCACATGCTTAACTATGCTGATCGGACGCCATCCTCTGGGTGGTGCGTAAGCTTGGGGCCCTTACCTTTCAATCCTCCCCATTGATGATCTTCCCAGATTACACCTTAAAGGTCTAACAGCAACGGAGGTCCTTTCAAGAGGTGAAACAGAAACTGAGGGCCTTGAACATTCACTACATGCTCCTCTTTCCTGCTCATTTAAAAGTCATCTTCCAAGACAAGAGACTGTTCTTCAATACCACGGAAGTGGCTTGGGACTGGCCTAACCTACAGAGCCGTATTTCACTTCTTGTGGGAAGAGGAAGGGATGGCAAACGAGACTGCAGGGATGGAGATCCTTCCGGGGAATGGAACACTGCTCCACGATGCAGAAATCGACGCTGGGAGTGCAGAGCCCACAGCCTTGGACCAGATGGTTCTCCAGTGGGGCGGTTAGCCTCCAAGACAGAGACAGATCTCACACTAACCCTCTGATGTCCTCCCGGAGACCTCCAGTCTGACCCTTCCCCATGAACACTGCTGGGTGTCCAATCGATCTTTAAGAGACTGTTTGGTGGTGCCTGGGGATGGCTGGTAATCCATGCCCCGAATTGCTTTAATTTCATGGAGGGTAGAGTTGGGATATGTTTCGTGGGGGGGTCACACGGTAGGGGAAATAGACATCTCAGGTTAGCCCAGTTCGCTACTGTCCCTAGTTGCACCACGACAGGTACTTCTAGTTGGCAAAGTATGAGGTGGCCATTGGGATGGAGGGAGAGAGGCTACTTTCCCTTCACTTTTTAGTCTGAACCAAGCTCCGGCACACTCACTAATATTTAGCTTGCTATTGCTCACCAACCACGCACACGGACCATAAGCATTATCAACCATGCGCCCAACCCCCTGGCCCAATGACTGACTCACACCAGCCCACCTCTGTGAAGAGGCTCAGCGTCCTCTCGTGAAATTTTAATGGTCTCCTGGACGAGATAAAGAGAGGGGCAGTTATGAGAGTAGCTCATAAGTGCAACCCGGACATGCTCTTCCTGCAAGAGACGCACCTATGGGGTAATCATGTCCCCTTCCTGGCACGTAAGGAGTTTTGAGGGTGTTTCGCTCACCATCCTATTCCGGAGGCACGTCCTTTTCATGGTATCCAAGGTATGGCTTGACACTGTATGAAGCTATGTGGCGGTGACCAGGATCCGACAGGGGTCTCCATCATCACTGATGAACAAGTTACTTACCTTCAGTAACACCTTATCTGGTAGAGACTATTTAGCCGCAGATTCCTTACCATAGAATTATCCCCAGGGGTCAGACAGGATCTGGAAATTTTCCATGAGTAGTACCCCTGCACGCCGGTAGGTGGTGTTGTTCAGCGTTGTTGGCATCATCTGCGCGGGAAGTGATGTTCGCAGTGCCTATATAGGTGCCACCTGGCGCGCTGACGTCAGTTCATTTTAGCTAGTTTCCATGCCAGAAGCCTGGAGCCATGAAGCACACCGACCACCGGTGTGGAAAACTAGGCCCCTGAAAGGGAAAAGCCCTGTCCCTAGAAATCTGTTTGCAGAGCCGGGAGGATGGGTGGGTCAGTAAGGAATCTTAAGCTAGATAGAGTCTACCAGATAAGGCATTACCGAAGGTAAGTAACTTGTTCATCTGATAGAGACTTCTAGTTGCATATTCCTTACCTTAGAATAGATACCTCCCTGGAGGTGGGTCTCTGGGCCAATTTCTCACGAGGAAGTCCTACAGAGCCGAACGGGCAAAATGTCCATCCCTATGGACCTGACTGTCCAAGCAGTAGTGTTTGGTAAACTTGTGCAAGGAAGCCCACGTTGCTGCCTGGCAGATGTCCAGGATCTGAACTCCACCTATCAATGAAGTGGTGGCAGCTATAACTCTGGTGGAATGAGTACACTAACCCTCAGAGGGTTGCTTCTTAGCCAATACGTAGCAGATTTTAATGCAGAGCACGGTCCATCTGGAGATGGTCCACTTCTGTACAGCTTTGCCCTTCTTCGCTCAGGCATACCCCACAAAGAGTTAGTCATCCACCCAGACCTCTCGTGTGCGTGCGGTCATGGTAGAACGACAATGCTCTTTTTGGGTCCAGATGGTGGAGTCACTCCTCTTCCTTGGAGGGATGAGGCGCAGCGTAAAAAGTAGGCAGAGTGGTGGTTTGGCCTACTTGAAATGGAGTGACCATCTTTAGAAGAAAGGAAGTCCTCGTACGAAGCACCAGTTTGTTTGGTTAGATGTTTAAATAAGGAAACTTAGATGACAAGGCCTGAAGCTCACTGACCCCCCCCGGGCAGATGTTATCACCACAAGAAAGGCTGTCTTCATGGTAAGAAGCCTGAGTGGAAATTGTGCAGAGGCTCAAAGGGAGCACACATGTGGAAGGTGAGGACAAGATTGAGATCCCACGGGGCATAATGAAAGGAGTGGGTGGGAACATATGTTACAAACCTTACAGAAACCTATGTACAATAGGGTATTGGAAAAGGGTAGATTGGGCAGGTAACCGAAGAAAAGCAGAGAATGCAGATAGGTATCCCTTAACAGTGCCCAGAACTGAGCCCTGCTGGGCAAGGGAAAGAACAAACAGGAGCACTTGAGAAAGCAGGGGGGGTCAGAAAGGGGATACATTTTTCTTTCTGAACACCATGCCACAAATTTAGCCCAATTGCAGGTCGTAAACCATTTTGGTAGAGGGGCGCCTGGCTGCCAAGATAACATTACAGCCTTCCATGCAAGAAGGGAGAGTGTTGACAGGTTCGGGTGGAGAACCCTCCCCTGCTGCTGTGACAGAAGATCCTCCCGAAGGGGCAGCTTGATCAGAGGACCGATGGCCATGTTCAACAGCTCGGGATACTAAACTCTGTGTGCCCAATCTGAAGCCACAGGGATGACTTGGACCGAGTCGTTCCTGATCTTCCTGATAATTCTGGGCAGAAGTAGTATGGGCGGAATGGCGTGCAGGAGGCCTGAGCTCCATTCAAGACAAAAAGTGTGAAGCGAAAGCCGCATTAGAAACTGCTGACATTGCGCATTTTAGTCAGCGGTGAACAGATCTAACCAAGGCTCTTCCCACTGTTGAAAGAGACTGGATGGAGGAGCCATTTATGATCCACTAGGCATCTTCGACTGATGTCGTCCGCCCTGGCGTTCAGAGAGCCCGCCAGGTGTTAAACTACCAGGGAAGCCATGACGTTTCAGCCATGTCCAGAGAGGCAAGGCCTCTTTACAAAGGGTTCATGACCCCACCCCACCCTGCTTGTTGCAGTACCACTTGGCGGAGGTGTTGTCCGTGAACACTTGCACCAGCCTTCCCTTGATGGAGGGTAGAAAGGCTTTCATGGCCAATCGGATCACTCGGAGCTCCAACAGGTTGATGTGGAGTTTGGATTCCTTCGGCAACCTGAGTCCTCTGATCACCTCTTGCAGATGGCCACACCATCCCAAGAGTGACGCATCTGTCACCACTGTCAGATCCAGTTGGGGACCGGAGAAGGGGTCTGCCACTAACCCAATCCCAGTTCGTAAGCCACCCCTCCAGGTCCCTTGCAGTTCTCTCCGAGATCTGGACCATGTTGGAGAGATTCCCCTAATGCTGCGCCCACTGGAACTTCTGGTCCCACTGCAGAGCCCACATATGCCAATGGGCATGTGTTACCAGCATGAGGCCCAGCAGCCTCAGAATCAGTCTCACCAAAATTCAGGATAGAGGTTGAAACTTCAGCACGTTGATAGTGAACCCCAGTGAGTGCACAAGGTCAGAGGAAGTCTGGAGGTGGGAGACGACAGCCTGGGGCGAGCCTGTCTTCTACAGCCAGACGTCGGGATAGGGGAAGACTGGCACCCCTGATCTCACCAGATGAACTGCAACCACCGCCATCACCTAGGTGAATACCTGAGGGGCGCTGGTAAGGCGAAAAGGGAGCACAGCAAACTGAAAATGCTCATCACCCACCGTGAACCGCAGGTAACGCCTATGGGCAGGCAGGATGGGAATGTGGAAATATGCGTCCTGCAAGTCCAGCGCTACCATCCAGGCTCCAGGGTCCAGGTCAGGCAGGACCTGAGCCAGAGTGAGCACCTTGAATTTCTCCTTCTTGAGGAAGAAATTGAGAGAGCATAAGTCGAGAATAGGAAGAAGGCCTACGTTCTACTTGGGCACCAGAAACTAATGGGAATAGCAACTACGGCACTCTCTCTACAGCTGCTTGCGACAAAAGAGCCATCACTTCCTGGCAGAGAAGAGATAGGTGGTCCTCTGTCAGCCTGTTGTACATAGGTGGCATGGAGGTAAGGGTAGTCTTGAAGGGGAGAGAGTAGCCTCTTCGGACAATTTGCAAAACCCACCTGTCCGATGTTATGGACTACCAGTGGGGCAGGTGATGGCAAATCCTGCTGCCCACTGGGTGCCCATGATGATAAGCGGGCAAACTAGGAGGGCTTGGAGGCTGCGGCTGCTGGGGGGTTGGTGTACTATCCTGACCACTGGCCACCCAACCTACCGGGCCGGTAGGAACCACGGAGAGGCTAGAAAGCTTGCGTGCCACGGTGGCTGGGCGGGTAAAGATGAGGTTGTATGCCCTTTTCGTGGCCATGAAAAAAGCGAAAGGCATATTGAGGGCCATTAAAAGGCCCAAGGACCTGGCCGTAACCCTGCTGTCCTTAAAGCGCTCCTGTGCTGAATCCGCCTTGTCTCCGAAAAGACGGGAGTCGTCAAAGGGCATCTCCATGAGTGAGGACTGGACATCCCCGGAAAAGCCAGTCGTCCTCAACCAGGCGTGGCGTCGCAAGGCCACTGTCGATGAAACCGCTCTGCCTATTTTGTCGGTAGTGTCAAGTCCACAACGGATTGTGAACTTTGCTGCATCCCTACCATCGACAACAGCCTGGGAGAGCATGGCCACGGCCTCCTCCGGGACTGTTGGCAGCACTAGCAAAACCGTATTCTACAGCGTGTGGGAAATGCGTCCCAAAAGGGCAAATGTTCACAGACCACAATGTCAGACTGGCGGAAGAAAACATCTTCTTTCAAAGATTGTCCTGCCTCTTGGATTCCTATCTGGGGGTGTGGTAGGGAATGCACCAGGATTTATGTGGGACGTAGAGGCTTGGACCACCAAGCTCTCCGGTTTAGGGTGGTGGGTGGGGAAATTTGGGTCCCCTGGAGTGGGGCGGACAATTGTCCTGTTCACAGGAACCCCGGTGTTCGTGTTTGACCAAGTCCCAAGCAGGATGTGCCTTACTGAAGGAGAGAAGCGGTTCTGATGCGAATGAAGCTCCCTCCTACGTAGCCACGGGTGGGTGAGGAAGCATGCCACTATCTGGAGAAGTATACAGTCCACTGGCTTCACCCAGATCCTTAGCCCAAGCCAGTTGTTTATTATAAGGCTGGTATTCTTCAGGGTACAGCTACCCCTCCCAATCCTCCCTAAGTTGTAGCCCATAAGAATAGGGCCCAGGCTTTGGCTTCAAAGGCATGGCTACAGTTGGCTTCGGACGACACCCCTCCGGCTCTATGTCGGAGTCGGGGATGAGAATGGGAATAGCGCTGCCCTGCCAGACGCGTCGGCCTTGGGACCACGGACGCTCGAGGTGGTACGATCCGTGTCAGTGTGTGGATCGTTGGGTCCCAGCTGGCACCAGAGCCACCAGCATGGATCCAGTAGGGGCCTGCCCTGAACCCACGGGGCTTGAAGGCATGCCAGAAAGAATGGGCTGCCCAAAGATGAGGTGCATGGCCTCATAGAACTCTCTCAATTGGGCTGGGGTCGCTTCAGCTCCCAGAAACTCGGGTTGTGTGGAGCCGACCTTGGCACTGGCTCAACCGCGGAGCCAGGCCTCAAGTGGTGACATTCTATCATCTAATCGGCCCACGGAGGAGGGGAAGACGAAGCCCGCTTTGATTTCTTCTTTTTCTTGTGGGACTTGGACTTACCCGAATGGTTCGACGACTTTGACTGAGAAGACGACCTCAGGCTCTGCGACCGTTCCCAGGCCCTTCCTCACAAGCCACCATGAGCTTGAGGGAGTGCTCCCTCAAGGCCTTCAGGTGCATGGCGCGGCAGTCGAAGTAGGCCTTTGGGCAGTGATCCCGCTAGAGGCACCAAAGGCATACAAGGGGCAGGTCCGTCACTAACATCAGCACGCATGGCTTGAAGCCGGCCTTCTTGGATGACATTCCTGCCACACCAGGAGGTAAACCTCAAATCGAAAAAACCTAGTCATAAAATCTCTACGGGGTAGCTCTTCCCGGATCTGCGCTGGCTGGCGCAGAAAGAAAAGAACTGACGTCAGCGTGCCTGGGTGGCGCCTATATAGGCACTGCGAGCATCACTTATGGTGCGGATGATGAAAACGATGCCATGCAGAGCTGAACAACGCCACCTACTGACGCACAGGGCTATTGCTCATAAAATTTTCTGAATCCAGTCAGATGCTTCGGGATACTTCTAAGGTAAGGAATCTGCGGCTAGAGGTCCGCATTAGATTTGTGTATAAGCTTCTCCTCCTCCGGCATTCACCAAGACACAAAGCCGACTCCTGCTGGAGCTTCTGGCAGCTCCATGGGTTCTGGGCAGAGATCTTAACTGGGTCAGTGATCCCTGCCTGGACCGTTCCTCCATAACGACCACAGCAAGGGCATACCTGACTACATTGGCCACATTTTTGCACAGCTTGTCCCTGATGGATGCATGCCAGGCGCACCACCCAATGGAGCACTGCTATGCGTTCTTCTCTAATGCAGACAGCTCCTTCTCCCGTCTCGACTATTTCTTGCTCCTTAAAATGGAGAGCCACAGGGTACTCAATATCCAAATCTTGGCGAGGGGTCTATCAGACCATTCGCCTGTGCTGCTCGACCTCGCCTGGGGGCCTGTTCTGCCCACCGCGGGGTGGCACCTGTGCCACTGGTGCCTGCAGTACAGGGAATTCGGTGAGGCCTGCCAGCAATTGGGGGGAGATACTTAAAAGAAAACAGTGGGTCGGTGGACTCCCTGAGCACTCTTTGGGAGGCTATGAAAGCCACCCTGGGAGGAGAGAATATTTGTTGTAATAAGAGCCAAAGGGGGCAGACTCAACAAAAGATATCCAACTTGGAGTCCCGTATAGTCGAGCTAGAACGACACTACTTAACTACAGCAGAGAGTTAAATCCTGAGGGACTCCTTACACACCCAGACACTTCTGAGACAAGAAAATATGCAGGAGGGACTCCTTACACACCCAGACACTTCTGAGACAAGAAAATATGCAGGAGGCCCGGGAGGCGTGGTTGGCTACATGCAGCCGGATATATAAGTCGGGAGAAAAGGCCAGTAAAACCCTCCACTGGCTGTGCACACCTCACACTGCTGAGGGCCCCATATCCTATACTGAAAATGACCAGGGCTTGCACATCACGGGTAGTGATAGCATTGCGCATACCTTCGCTCCATATTATCATCCTTTGTACAGCCTCGATCGGGAGGGGAGACAGGCGGACCAGTGCCAATTCATTGCAGACCTCCCAGTGACCCACCTGGGTCCCGCAGACAGGGAAATCTTGGAGGCCGATGATACCCCTGAGTAATTAGGTAACGCCCTGATGCAGCTCCAGCCAGGCAAGGTACCAGGCCTCAATGGGTTCCCCATGAAGTTCTGGAGGCTTCTGTGGCCTCAGGTGGATCCTCTTCTGTTGTAGACATTCCGGAAGGCACTGAAGGAGGCCCTACTACCCAGGGATTTTCAGGTGGCAGACATAATGGTGATCCTGAAACCGGACCTGAGTAGTACATGCTGTGAGGAGTACAGACCTCACTACTGAACATAGAAGTTAAGATTTGGGTCAAGGTGCTGGCCAGTAGATTAATGGGGGTGATTGGAAAACTTGTTCATCCTGATCAATCTGTGTTTGTGCCCCAAAGGACCACTAGACATAACATTAGAAGAGTCCACAATGCTATTGAGTTGAGTGTCAGTCTGCCGGGCCATCAGGCTTTGCTTATGGTTGATTTCCAGAGGCATTTGATTCGGTGGACTGGGACTACCTTTTCACACTGCTTACGCAGCTACAGTTCGGACCCAAATACATCGGATACGTTAGGTTGCTGTACACCCACCTCCAGGCCAGAGTACAGGTCGGTAATGCCGTATTCCCCTGGCTCCCCATACGCAGGGACTCCTGACAGGGGTGCCTGCTCTCCCTCTTGGTCTTCGCCTTGGCGATGGAAACCCTGGCGGCTTGGGTGAGAATTTACGCATTACTCTGAAGCTTCCAATGGTCTCTCACAGTGAGCGACAGAATCTATCTATATGCAGAAGACATCTTAATATTCCTTGATGACCCTACTAATTCGGGACGGCAAGCCCTGCAAATATTTAACACAATCGGGATTTATTTAGGCCTTCGCATAAACAAAGCTAAGTTATTCACCTACCCCATCACCCATTGCCTGGCGATCATGCCGTTGGCTCCGGAGTTGCGGGTATGTCCACACGGGTACAGATATCTAGGATTATATGTCACTGAGAACAGAGCCAATGTGTATGAGAACAATCTTCAATCTCAGCTGGTTGAATTGGCCAGAGACATTAAATTTTGGAACTCCCTCCCACTGTTGTTGCTTGGCCGTTTGGCCATCTTCAAAATGATCTTGCTGCCGAGACTCTTATTTCAACTCCAGAACTTCCCCTTCCTGGTGGGGAGAGGCTTCTTTGCAGGGCCAATGCCCTCCTGCGTGAGCTCCTGTGGAATAGAGGTACACCCTGCATTGTCCTCGACAAATGCTGCAGGCCCACCTTTCAGGGAGGCATAGCCACCCCGGTCCTGCTGTTATATTACACAGAGGCACACCTCTTGGTGCTCAATGACTGGTGGTTTGAGGACCAAGCCTATGCAGTAGAAGGGTGGGTCATGGGTCACGACAGCCACCCACACCTGCTATATGGCAGTGACCTAACCCGATCCTTATTTCCACACGAGTGGTGCTGACTGCTTGGAGAGAGGCCATGAAAGCCACGGGATGAGCTGGCCGACTCATGTTGCAAACCCTGTTATAGAGGGGGACTAAACTTCCCCAAATATCTGCACTCCATGACTTTGCCAAGTGGGACACCATAGGCATAATGACTCTCAGAGACGTGCTCACAAACGGGTCTCTTAAGTGCTTCAAGTGCTGCAGGAAGAATAAAAAATGCACTGCACTCAAGTTTTTTTGGATACCTCCAGCTTCGGCATGCACTCACCCCATACTTGTCTTGGATGCTGAAATCCCGGCTTTCTCACCCCTAGAGGTGAAAATCCTGCTCACAGACATTACAACCCACAGACTGTCTACTCTCTACCAAACACAGCTATATCAACAACCAGACCCTCTAGTGACGGTGAGAGAGGCATGGTCCAGGGACCTTGGTCAGCTTGAGGATGAGGATTGGAGGGAGGCAGTGGCCTCTCAGTTCCGTCTCATCCAAATTAAACTACTGCATTGCACATATCTTACACAGTTGTTCAGAATGGGGCTGATTGACTCGGGTGCCATCTGCGCTGTACCGATGCCACTGGCAATTTACTGCACACCTTCTGGAGCTGCCCCGTCCTGGCACATTTCTGGGAGCGGCTGCTAGGGACTCTGGGGATGGTGTTGGGTTGGAGCGTTCCCAGAGAGTCGAAACTGATTCTACTGCACATTGGGGATGATGTGGGGGATAATAGATGTCAGAGACCACTGCTCTGGCTGGGGTTGCTCATAGCCAGAGGAGACATTGCAAAATCATGGAAGGACGCGGAGGCCCCCTCCTGGAATGGTTGGACTAAGGGCATGGACTACTGCATGGGACTGGAGCGCCTGATGTAGCAGGCTAGGGTGTGCCCGTAAACAATTCAAGATCTGGAAAGATTGGATCGACCACCGAGGGATACACATTACATATGTCCATCTAGGCCCTGGTCCATGGATAATGAGATACGCTCCTTTGAGTCTATGACACACTGCGTTACAAGGGGGGCTCAATGACTTAAACGTTTACCGAGTTAAATGTGTTAATGCCCAGTCCATTTCTGGTGCATATGCACAACATTGAGAGTGTAATTGTATTATAACGGCAACAGTCTGTTTGTATTACTTCCCATGTTTTGTGCCTGGCTTGGCTTTTGCTGAAACTTCAATAAAAAATATTTTTTTTAAAAGGTGGATGCCATACTGGCCAAAATATTATTCACCTTCCGAAGCAGAGGAAAGTTCACATCAAGCTGGTCCAAAGGAGACCACTTTGATAGAAATGTGGGAAAAGAGAATTTCTCCAAATTCTTCAGCTCTTTCAGGACCATGGGCTTAAATACCTCATGGGAAGTTAGAGCATAAGGCTGCGGGCCCTATGCTGCGTAAAACAAACCTTGTCATCCTGCTGGAGCTTCTCCTGGAACTTTAACAAATCTCTAATATGTGCAGCCACCTCCACCAAGTGATGCTCTTGAGCGTACTTTCCTTTATGGTTCTCTTTCAAGTCCTCGTCAGAGTCCAGCCTCTTCCTTTTCTTATGTGGTTCCCCCAAGACTGTGTTTACCGTGTCCTTGATCACATACTCTAATTCTGATCTTGTAAGCGACACCACCTCCTCTAGCTCTGCTTCATTAGCTAAGTCCTGGTGGTTCTCTATGTACTTTTTATGTTCCATAGTGACCTCTGAACCTAGCACACTGCCTTCCTCCATCAGCACAGAGGGACTCTGCTTTCAGGTAAACTTAGCATGTCAGCTAGTTGTAGCGAGCTGACTTATTTAAGGGGCCCATAATAAGTCAATTATTAAATAATTAAATGATTGGTTAACTACTCTGGGTTTAAATTATCAGTCAAACAATGCAGAGCTTTTCTTTCCTCTTGGCCCCGCCAAGAATTATATCTGCTGCTCTGCCCTGCTGATGCGTTTGTAGATACATATCAAGCAGGCACATGGCCCTTGTTACACCAGGAGTTGACTCCTTAATCTTTAGAGTCAGAATCTAAGACCGTATCGATGAGGCCACAAATGACTCTCTGCCACGTGTCTGTGAAGAAGGTACCCACAAAAACAGCCCACACAGGGGCCCTTTCAAGCTGGCCTGTGCAGGGCCAGAGTGCCCAACCGGCCAGACCAACACTAATCACCTCCAAGACATTTCATTTCAAGTTGTATGTATAAACTTTAGACACCTTCAACGTGTAAAAAGAAGAGCTGGTGCGTGGCTCTTCGTCATATTGGAGCAGAGCCCCAGTAGCTCCTCAGCCGCCGACGCTCACCGCAAGCTCTCTGGACATTGGCAGAGCAGCCGCCAGGGTCATGTTGCTCTCCTGGGGCACTTCCGGCCGGTGCCAAGGTAACTGAGGGGCTTTCTCACAATCCTTCTCACACAAGGCTTTAAAAAACACCCTTTCTGTTTCTTTCAGATAGTGTGTATGCTCATGCGAGGACAAACAGAGGGGGTCCAGCAGCAATTTATCTCAGCATCTTATTATTATTGTTTTTGTGTGTTTATGTTGGTGCTCAGCAGCAGCAGGTCCGGGCGCACGCCTCACTGTGGTGGGTTCAATAGGCCTCTTCGGACGGTGCCGAGAAATGACGGATCATAATAATCACAACAGTCCCGTGGCGCAGCATCTCATCTCGAGGCCTCATTTTTCTGTAGCATAATATGAAGAAGGTGAACAGGGGACGATAAAGGAAGCAGACCGCATCCGGGCATGCGTACACAGCTTATTGCAAAGTTCAAACTTATTTAGACAGTAATTGCAAATGAGGCATAAGGATATAATATCTCACGGTGTTAGTCAATTAGGTTAGACTTAAATGCATATCAAGACAATAACAACTATTGTAACAATCTTCAACATAATATTCCAAATACTGTATACTGCAAATTGAATACGTGCTCAATGCCATTGTATCTTTTTAAGGCAGAACCTGTTGTCGTGAATATGAAAACAGAGTCACCTTGGGTCAGCCACCTTAAGACAATGCTTGTTGGGTCAGGTCAGCCTCCCACAAGTCGTTGGTTGGTGGCTGGCCAGGGCTGACCAGGAAATGTCAACTTCCGGCCTGTGACACCACAGGACTGGCCTGCATGAACCTCAGCAGGTGCATCCCGCCTGTCCAGAGTGCGTCACTACCAGCTCACCTATCACTCCAAGAAAGTTCACAGCTTAAAAGGCCCATTCGGCCTAGTTTATGATTGTGGGCGGTGGGCTCTCTGTCCGTGCCCGCTTCCAGGGCTGCTGCTCCTGTACAGTGCTTCCTACTCCGGCTCTGCAGTCAAGGGGACTGAGATTCCCTCAGGGGGGATCGCTTCCTGGAAAGGCCAAAAAAATCGATTTCGGCAACCTGCATCAAGTGCAAAGGAAGCAGTGCAGTAAAACAAATAATAAAAAAATAATAGGTCACCAAAAGAGAAAACTACCTCTAGATAATAAACTGAAAGCAAAAACAGTGTTCTCTGGAGAGCAGATGACGACCATTATTAGCAAAGTAACTTTCTGGCTCGTGCCTCTTCACGGATTGGCGAGTTTGCGTGGCATCGTGGGTTGAATGCAAGAATGGGTAATGCGTCAATGAATGAATGCACGAGGGAGTGACAGGGTGCATGAATGAGGATTTATCAAGTGAATAACTCACCGCTGAATGAAGGGTGCTTTTCAGTTATAAGCTAGACCTACGGCTTTGCCAATGCCTCCTAGTAATAGATTTCATTTTTAAATATATCAGGCACATGAAAATCTAAAGTTTCTTGTACACGAGGTTTGTGACAAAAATCAGAAGTTGCTCCGCACAGGGAGGCCTACATTGCCTTACACACAAGGGAGAACTGTGCATCATGGAGGTGTTCGGGTTTGAAAAATATTGAGAATAGGTTGTGGAGGCACTAAAAACGTATGTTGTGTCTCCTGGTGCCATATGCATCCTTGTCAAGTACCATTTGTGGTGCCATGTCATTTTATTGTTTCTTAGAGACTGCAAGACGACTTGTGTTGATGCCTCTCAGTGATGTAAGGAACAGTCGACTGTAGGAAGCTGGCTCCTTATATAGTGGACCAAAATGAGGTACACTGTGTAATGAGTCCAGGCAACCCTTATTGGTTTACAGAAGCAAAAATGAGAACACTAAGGGCGACATGTATCAAGCAATTAAGCGTTCGCAAATAGGCCAATTCACAGAATCGGCCCATTTGCAAACGCAAAAAAGGCTTTTCCCATGTATCAAACCCTATTTTGCGATTTGGTACCCTGTTACCGAATCGCAAAATGGGTTTGCGATTTAGTATTTGGAGGGGGCGTGTTTAGGGTGTCCCTTCCAAATACCGAATCGTAACAGTATGTATGAATGTTTTGTGACCGTGAATACATTCGCAAAACATTCGCATTTTACCACCAACTTCAAGTTGGTGGTAACCCATTCGCAAACCGGAAGGGGTCCACAAGGGTCCCTTTTCCCTTTGTGAATGTATGCAAAACCTTTTTTTATGAGCAGGCAGTGGTCCCACAAACTCGGCGCAGTGGGAGTCCGGACTGGATTCTCAAGGGCTCTGTTTGCTGCAAGGGATCCGACACTCCGGTATTGGTCCAGTGTGGCTACGGTTGGCTCTGGTGTCCTCTCACTTGGTGGGGGGGACAGATCTGACCTTTAGGAGCACAGGTCCTCTTCCTGGGGGGCTGCTAGGTTGGGCTAGCCAGATAGCAGCAACTTGGTAGACCGGACTTTACATTTACAGTGCCTGCAGACTGCAGGGGAGTAGCTCCTCTACTCCAAGGGAGATTGCTGGCAATTTGCAAAGGGCTGGCATTCTCCCTGGGTTCTTGGAAGCTCGTCAGCTGCAGGACGAGTCACTGGTCACAATTGTCGAGGCTGGTGCAGTTAGGTAGGGTTTGGTGCCAATAGTCCACTTTAGTTCTCGCTTTTCTCGCAGCTCTTCTTTGTCCTCTCTTCTTGATCCATTGAATCTAAGTTCCTGGTGTCAACAGTGCCACCTAAATACTCAATTTAGGGGCATTACGGGGAGTGATAGGTAGTAGCCAATGCGCTACTTACCTTTAGGATTTCTACACCCGCTATATGGCCACTTCCTGTGGGGAGTGGGCATAACCCTGACCCAGAGGGCCTAATTCTGTCAAAACTAAGATGGTGGAATTCTAAAAGTCGTGTTCACTTCAGGTAGCCTACCTTAGGGGTGGTACTAGTGATGGAGCGTAAAGGTTTTAGGACGATTTCCTCTATCAATTCTCTTTATTAAATAAAATGTGTGATACTAATATTAATAAATGTGCAAAATAAATAATTACAAAAACGTGAGATCGATTACTGCATCGTAAAAGCATGCAGAAGTGTTCTGAAAAACTTGAAACGTGAAAAGAAAATAGTTATTGGCTTTTTGTAATGTAATCATGTGATTAAGAATCTAAACACCGATAACCTAGAAAATGTGCTGCTGATTACCTAACGTGACAAATGAAAAGAATGCTTATATATTGAATTGCTGCTTGGAGGAGGTCGCTGCTGGACGCGGAGGGGACTGCAGGTCCCAGGAAGCCTTGCCTGCCACTAATCTGCCGCACCTGAGTAGGGGGAAAGCCTACTTAGCCTCTCGCGGCACCCGCTTCGCGGGAGCCGCATCGCTGCTTGGAGGAGGTCACTGCTGGACGCTGAGGGGACTGCAAGTCCCAGGAAGCCTTGCCTGCCACTAATCTGCCGCAACTGAGTAGGGGGAAAGCCTACTTAGCCTCTCGCGGCACCCGCTTCGCGGGAGCCGCATCGCTGCTTGGAGGAGGTCGCTGCTGGACGCTGAGGGGACTGCAAGTCCCAGGAAGCCTTGCCTGCCACTAATCTGCCGCACCTGAGTAGGGGGAAAGCCTACTTAGCCTCTCACGGCACTCGCTTCGCGGGACGCGCGCGGGCGCACGCCGGGCGAAGCCCGGGCCAAGGGCGGGCCCGTCTGACACCGTCAGAGACAGGAAGAGGCTGGGCTGGGCCACCCCTCCGTGATTACAAGCATTAAGGTGGAGTTCAGTTATTGAAATAAGTTACAGTTTAGTTGTGGACTTGTGTACCTCGAGGGATTGTGTGTAATCAAGCAATAGCTTGCCGACAGAATGAGCAAACGCAAGGTTACGGGTCCACTGGTAGGAGGGGGGGTTGTGGGAACCCTGGACGCTTTCCTGACCAGAGCAGAGTCAGTTTTGACCCATCAGATACAGCTCACAGAAAAAAGACTCTCACTAGATACCTTTGCGGCTCAAAAACGGTCATCATTGGGAGGCCTAGCTATGGCTAAATCCCCCAGGGGTGGGCAGCAATCTGTGGACCACTTATGTTCCGTGACCCCTGGTCTTAGTAACATTGGGGAATCAGTCAATCTTCCAATCCTGTCATCAGCGATTACAGTTGAGCAGATGAATTCCATTAATTCTGCCCATAATATCGCAGGGGACGATGAGCCTGTCTTTTCGCCCATACTGGTCGAAGAGACACCGATTCCTTCCACGGCACAAAACGTAACTTTATCTGGCTCGTGCCGTGGTGAGGTTATTACTCGATCTAAAGGGGCCACCAGGCAAAGTTCGACAAGCATACTGAAGTCTCTGACGGCACGCAGTGGAGAGACACCTGCGAAGCGAATGAGGGGAGGAGTCACACAAAAACAAAAGCAAAAACCTAGATCCAAGCACCAAGTAATGAGGTTTCCTGATAAGTCCGCCTCAGAATCTAATAAAGGATTGGCTATGGATCCATTTTTAAAAAGTGGCAATGACATTAACGTGGGGCTTGGGGACGACCCCGATCAATGGAGAAGATTGGAGACTTTGATGACTGTTCTCTTGGGGCCCCTTTTATGCAGACTAGGGACAATCGATGAAAAACTATTGTTACTCCTGAACTCTAGTAGCTCATTAGTTAACCAAGAGGCATGCAGTTGTGCACGTGCTGCTGAGGAAGAATCTGAAGTCCCTAAAGTTCCAGCCCCATTGCCTGTAAATGTAACTGAGGGGAGGAAAAATGGGGATAGCGAATATATAACAGGGGTAGTTGTTGCAGTTAATAGCGTCCCACATGTATATCCGGAAGTAACTAGACCCAATGCAAGCACTGGTGCTATGGGGCCCAGGGAAGCGACGACAGGGAGTCCATGTAATCCCTTATTACAGCAAGTAGACACTGTAAGGATAGAAAGGGGAGATAATGCAAATCAATATTTAAAAGAACTGCCTTCTCTAAGTGCACAGAGCACTATAGGCCTACCAGTTTTAGACTTACCCCCAGCCTCATGCCCGTATACAGTTGTTTTAACTGGTGTCCCAGCACATACAAGCCAAAAAGAGGAACCTGCGACCCAATTGATTAATAAGGTGGCGCATTGGATGGGTAGAAATGCAGGGTTTAATATCAGAGATCACAGACACATCCTGATGGCAAGAAGGGTGTCTTGGATCGGCAGAACCAGGAAGGCCTTCTCAGGGGATTGTGTAATTGTGACGCTTAGACACCCCGACCTTGAGCGTAAGATTCTTTCGCAGAGTAATGGGTTCTTCCAAGCTGAGGTGGACTCAAGCATTAAATTGCTTCCGTTGGTTTTTTTTATAGACCCCTGCCGAACTTAAACCAAAGTTGCGGATATGTGTGTCAACAGGAGAGTGCAATCGGGCGGGCCTCTACAGCACTGACAAATAACATCTTTGCCCCATTAAGAGATCTAAATGATATTGATTGACTAGGTATGTTGGGGAACGTCAATAGAGCCCGTGACACCCCCGTGATCATTAAAGATCTTGGAGGGAGAGGAGAAGAGATCAACCCGGGGATAGCTAAAGGCCAAATTACCAGTGATTATCAGGTTGTAAACGGCCATGTGGACAATAGTTTAAATAAGAAAGTCTATAGGACCATAGACCCATAGTCCCCAGGTATTTGCTAGTGTAGAAAGGCCAAATGAAAGAGAAATAAAAATAGTCTCCTGGAATATAGCAGGCCTACCCACGAAATTTAAGAATGAACAATGGCTACTTTACATCCGGGAATTTCAGATAATTTGTTTACAAGAAACATGGGAACCAGTAAACAATAACTTTTTTCTAGAGGGTTATAAAACCTTCTTTTGTCCAGCGCGTAAGGCTACGTCAGGGAGAGCCAGGGGAGGGTTGGTCATATTTGTAGAACTTGCACTACAAGGAAGATAGACAGATTTGGCTTGGGGCTCAGAAGTAGCGCAGGGGCTCACATTTTTTAATAAGGGTTACAGGTTACTTTTTATAAACTTTTATAATGCAATACTACATGGACAGGGTTCTGCTAGTCTGCATGAATTGGACACTAGACTTACCCAGATATATGAGCGAGGGCTGATGGCGCTTCAGCTGGTTATAGTAGGTGATTTTAACTGTCATTTGTGCCCAAACCTGAGAGTAGCTTGTGGGGATTGGGCGTCTTGTACACTTGAGGATGGCCCTCATATGGAACATACAAAGGGGGGAAGGGAACTCTGTGGCCTACTAAATACGTATGCGTTAACACACACCATTGACCTGATTGATGTTAGACAGGATACAATGGTTCATCCCACATTCAAAGGCAGAGGATGTGCCTCATTTATTGATTTTATTTTTGTTTCCGCAGAAATTGTGTGTCTGGGTTCAGTATTGGCCATAGTGCCTTTAGCGATCACAATCCTCTTGTATTATCCCTTGTTGACGCACACTACCGCCAGGAACCTCTTGGAGCGGGAGGGGGGGGTGGTAAGGGCCATGGATCAGGGTAGGAGGCTGAGATGGACACAGGTCAATGGCGAGGCCTTTTATAGATCTCTTTTAAAAGAAGGCGAACAGGTCATTCTAAGGTGTTTAGACCTCGAAGTGGAAGGAGTAGAATTAGTTGAGGCTTTTAAGGGCGTTGCCCAAATAGTTGATAGTTTGCTTAGAGCCCCAGCTTATAGGGTCAAAACGGACAACCCGAGATGGTTTGACCCACAGTGCTCTTGTGCCCTTAGAGAGTTGAAAGATGCTCTAAAGACCTCTCCAAGAGATAGGGACCGGGTGACTCTTTGTCGGAAAAAATATAAGTCTGCTATTAAGGGACGTAAAGGTCGATTACAACAGCAAGCCTGGGAAGATCTGACAGAGGCGATGGTACTAAAGGATTCCACCGCCTTCTGGAGAGTCATAAACAGTCCCTGTTTTCAAGATGCTAACAAACCAGGGCTAGGCAATAATATTCTGCCGGAGCAATGGTATGAGCATTTTCAAGGGCTTTATAATTACCATCCCAGTACGGTTCAGTTGCAGGTCCATAGTGGGGAGCAGAGGACAACTCCACTTAGATTCTCGCTGGGTGAGGTTAAAACAGGAATTAAAGGATTAACCAGGAACAAGGCCCGGGCCCAGATGGGATCCCACCTGACCTTTTTATAAGCAACGTGGATCTCTGGGCGCCTATCCTGACCAGGGTTATAAACGCAGCAGTGGACACAGTAATGCCAGCCTCCTGGTCCACAGCCACGATTGTCCCTATTTTTAAAAAAGGTAACAAGGATAGCCCACAATGTTACCGCCCGATTTCCCTCATTGATGTGTCAGCGAAGGTATTAGGGCGGGTGGTCTTAAGCCGGCTAACCGATTGGGCTGAGGACCATCAAGTTATAACTGACGTCCAATTTGGTTTTAGGCCTGGGAAATCTACCACCGACCAATGCCTTAATTTATACCTTCTTTCAGCCAAATATACAGCAGTCAGTCCAGGGACGATGTACCTGGCATTTATGGACCTGACTGCGGCCTTTGACAGTGTCAATCGAGGGAAATTATGGGCAATTATGGGTGGGCTCGGTGTGGATCCGGGGCTTATTAACATCTTAAAATCTTTACATCTGAATACCACTGCTGCGGTCAGATATAGCCAGGAGGGTAAACTAACAAAATCCTTCAAGTGTTCTAGTGGGGTCAGACAGGGCTGTATACTAGCTCCTTTCTTGTTTACGTTATATATAAATGGTCTTGACTGAGCACTAAGCACCTTACAGGTAGACACTCCTAGGATAGGTACCCGTGGGATCCCCATTCTGCTTTATGCAGATGACGCAGTACTCATGGCCCGTACCCCTAAAAGCCTGCAGCTCCTAATAGATGGCTTTGTGTCGTTTATGGGGAATCTGGATTTGTCCCCCAACCTGGCAAAATCCTATGTTATGGAAGTGGGCAAAAAACCAGGCAAATCCTACAATTATAAAATTGGATCTCACTGTTTGGGAAAGGTACAGTCTTTTTCGTACCTGGGGATTTTATTTGATGGTCGATTACATTTTAAATATTTATTAGAAGAGAAATGCCGATCGATGACCAGATGTACTGGGTCAATAATGAATTTTGCACAAAGGTTAGGACGGTGGTCCCCAGAACAGGTTTTAAGACTATATAGTTCTATGTGCTGTGCCAAAGTGCTGTATGGAAGTGAGGTGTGGGGTTTCATAGAGGCTAATCAATTACAGATTGAAGAGAATAAGTATTTTCGGCGTCTCCTAAAAGTCCCACAGAGTACGCCATCCTTTATTGTCCATGAAGAATTGGGTGTCTGCTACATTACGGATAGGATGGCAGTTAAACCCCTAGTTTGTTGGGTAAAGATCTGGGCAAATGAGGAGGCGGCCTTATGCAGGCAGGTTATAGAAGACTGTCTCTCCTTGGACCATGGGCTTAAAATCCCTTGGCTAAAGTATGTGAAGGAGTCTTTTGAGAAAATAGGATGTGCAGAGCTTTTTACTAATCCTTCTAGAATGACCATGCAGGACAAGGCCCTGGTCAAGGATCGGTTTTTTAAGTGCGCTTCGACGCTCCGGGGAGACCGAGAATTAGCTAAGCTGTCGGTGAGAGAACATATAGTAACTAAGTCTACCGAGGGCATTGAACCGTACTTGTCTTGTCTAAATAGTGCCCATGATAGATTTTTAATGACTCGATTTAGGCTAAATCTTTTGCATCACGTTTTAGCAGAACCGGCAGGGTTCACACTGTCCACAGAGATGAAGGGGCCCTGTGGCTGCGACCATAGGTCTCCTCAGGACACCCTTCACTTTGTTTTACTATGCCCTTTTTATTCACATCCTAGAAGTCGTTTTTTGAAGGGCATTTTAAAGAGAGCTAGGTTTAAACAAGCACGGGTGGCCCTGTTATTTTTAAAATTGTCCCCAGATGCTTTTACACTTTTTTCTACCATCAACTTTTTAAGGGCTGCGGTTAGATTAAGGACCACAAAGGGTAGCGGAAGCCTATAGATTTCTTGTGTCCATTACTCATATTGTTTTAAAAATGGTTTGTTGAGATGTGTATAGCTTCATCCATGTACTGAAATTGTATTATGTAGGATTTATATTGATGAATTGTTCTGTTTTAACCCTGCTGAAAAATTGCTACTTTTATGGTATTTTTTTGTATGCCGAATAAAGATATTTATAAAAAAAAAAAAGAATTGCTTGAAAATGATTAAACTGCTTGGTTTAAAGATGTTTGACAGCAATAAGATTTGCTGTTTTATCTTAGTAACATGCAAAAATAAACGTGAATAACAGGAATGACGCATAGTAATCTGCTTGAAGAAAATAAAAATGTGTGAAATGTTCTTTATAGTAGTACCTAAAATTGATATGCAGTTTATGGGGAAAATAGTAATGAGTAAAGTTTACTAAGAAAACTGGATAATTCATATTAATGTTTGATTTGTATTAATCATAACGTGGAAATGATTTAACCATTTTCTCGAGTAAGCCTCAAATGATTCTTTTCCTCGTCTAGAAAGACAGAATCTAGCTCAAGTAGTCATTTCAGACTTTATGAGAACTTTTCCGAGAGTTTCTTTTCCATGCTTATGAACAATAGGTCCCTTTCTGATTCAGCAAAACTTTTGACAGAAATGTATCAGTACAATTGCAAACTCAGAGAGAGCGTCTGGGAATGGACAGACAGTGAACAAATGAACTTTCTTACTTCCGAGGAAAGGATGGAAAATGTAAAGTTGTTAAAATTGATGATTTAACAAAAGGATTACTTAATGCTTCCGGATTTTTCAATGAGGTATTGATCACACTATGAGCAGCCCACTGTGGACAACCAATGGGAAACATAACATACAATGGAAGTAACATTTTGTGGGCGTAAACTGAGAACCTTTGGAAGTATAATCACTCTTTGGAGGAGGAGTCAGGGCGCTGGTTATCATTTTCAATGTCCCAGCCTGGCATGCTGTTGGGCTGAACTTTGATTTCCATTTATGCCAAATTCCTTTGAACTGAACTTTCTGAACTGACTCACCTGCACTTTGCCGGTTGGTAGAGTGAGCCGGTATAACTCTTCGGCTGGAGAGTTATGGACTCTTAGTAGTAGTAATAATCTTTATTGCTTGATTACTTAAAATCATTGCAATCACAACAACTTCACATCTCAATTTTAAAAACTATATTAATCATTAAAAAATTCATTACAAGCAAAACATCTTCCCAACACAGAGTAAGAAACTGTCCCATATATACAATTTAAAACTTATCAATAAAATCAAATCCAATCACATAACATCAATAATTACAGAGTAATATTGCACAGCATACTATTTCCTTATACATAATGGAAAGATATTCTAACGAATAACCATTAATTTCAGCTGAAAAACTTTACACATGTTGTAATTCAAAGTATTAATGCTAAGGTGCAAAATTAACTGAAATGAAAAAGTTTCTAATGTACATTTCATGCACAAATTACATTTCAAGGTACTAATGTGCAATTACTGCAGCGACCATCATATCAAATCAATAATAAAGTGCATCAATTTTCTGTAAACTGCTAATATACAATTATTACAACAACCATCATATTAAAACAATAATAAAGTGCATCAATTTACAATAGTAGTGGCACGTCTGTTTTGACATTTCAAATTGTCACCCTCGCAACATGATTATTAAGTAGTAAAGATTATAAGCCAGATAATACTATTAGTCAACAGAGCCATAGAAATACTGGAGATCTACCTTATTGTATCAAACATTTTTCAACTGCCAATAACATTTTTACCAAATGAGACAATAATGGAATAGATGCGCCAGATAGTGACATGATTAAAGCCTGACGAGCAGATCTCACCCTGCTCTTCAAAAATAAAATGTGGTCTCAAAAATGTACGTCGAAGCTTAATCAACTTGGGGCACACACACACTATATGGACTAGTGTTTCCTGTGGCCAACCACAAAGTCTACAGTTAGAGTCCGGCCACTGCTTGATCCACGATTGCGTGCCCTCCTTTGTTGGGCTTAATCCCATACGTAACCTTAAAAACTTATTTTTAAACTTCGCTGAGAAAAAAACATTAAAATACGGCTGAATACGCAGGGATTGGTATGAGTTGATCACATACCATGCATAATTTTCTCTGCTAATTCAATTTTATCCAATTTAAGCGATTCAGTTTTGATAAGCTTTTTAAAATTAACTTATAATTGGGCATTTTCAGATCTTGCAGTGCAATTTGCAGGCCGATATCGCTTAGGGAAGTTAAAATATAAGATCTCCATTTAGCCGCATAGACAGACTTGTCTATTTCTTGCCAACAAATGTTCCCTAAGGATGCTGGGGCTGATGTTGACAATGCGACCATAGATTTTAACAAAGCTCCTTTTGATACCAGGCTCTGTCTCTGGAGACCAAACTCCAGTCTTATTCCTGCTTGACACACTGATTTGGCAATCCCAAAAGTTGCTTTGAAGACCTTGACAACCAGTAGGTCAAGCACCTTCACATCTTTCCCTCTAATAATGGGAGAACCATATATGAGGGTTGGTTGTAATTTGGCTTTAATTACTTTAAGAATAAAATCATACGATTGGCAGTTCAATGATTTTTTTAGACATTTAAAAGCATGGATCAAGGTCACAGCATTGGCCCTTAGATCCTTAAAATGAAATTTGAGTTATGGACTCAATCCTGTGACTCCTTACGCTTCATTTCTGCATAATTGGTTTGTATGACCTAAATGCTGAACTGATTTTTCTATGTTCTCTCTCTCTCTCTTTCCTTAATCTTTAGGTGATCAGCAAAATGTCTAATTACTGAATCTGTATGAAATTGTGTGACTAATTGTACTAAATGAATTCGATGAGCAAAAAAACTTACATTTGAGTTGTGTTTCTTGACCATTCAAATTGAGGCAAAGATAAATGATATTCTGAGAAATGTCCATGTTTTGAGTCATTCTTAGTGTGGAATTTCTTATTAACTTATTGATTTACATGTAATGAATGTTCATTGAAAAGGAAGGTGCACCAAAAAATTATTCAGCAGAACAAGTTCAGTCCATAAGTCTTCTTTATTCAAAGTAATATTTAAATACCGATGCACAACCAACGCGTTTCGTTCCTTTTGTGCCGAAGGAACTTCATCAGGGCTTATAATGAGATGTAGAATGGTTATTGTAGCAGCCACTATTTGTTATTTGTGTACTCCAGGTATCGTTGTCACACACAATTGTAAGAATATTCAAATAAGGCGTCGATTTTTAATTTATTGCGAATGTACATGCACCATCAAAGTGATGAATGGATAACTAGGATCAAGGGATCCCGAACTTTCACCCAAATCAGCAAAACGGTATGCTAACCGGCAATTTCTGCTCGTTAGCATGCCGTTTTGCTGATTTGCTGTTTTTCTACAAATTTCACACTGAGGATCGAATTATCTTTTCTTTCCTTCTTTGGGTGGAACTTCGGGACCCCTTGATCCTAGTTATCCATTCATCACTTTGATGGTGCATTTTCATTCGCAATAAATTAAGAATCGACGCCTTATTTGAATATTCTTACAACTGTGTGTGACAACGATACCCGGAGTACACAAATAACAAATAGTGGTTGCTACAATAACCATTCTACATCTCATTATAAGCCCTGATGAAGTTCCTTCGGCACAAAAGGAACGAAACGCGTTGGCTGTGCATCGGTTTTTAAATATTACTTTGAATAAAGAAGACTTATGGACTGAACTTGTTCTTCTGAATAATTTTTTGGTGCACCTTCCTTTTCAATGAACTTCTTTATACCAGTGGCACCTATCAACGGCGGGTGCTAGGAGTTGCTGCACCGAACCACACTACAAGAAATACTTGGGATTCAAGTGCTTAACCTTGGTCGGCTGTTGTTTTTCTGTATGTAATGAATGTTGTTTATTTATAGTTTGAAATTGGCCTTTTCTTATTCCAGGTCCTCGTAAGATTTTGCCACATGTTCTCTTGATATCCAAGTCCCTGTTAGCTCACATAAAAGATAAATCAGAGGATCTAAAGTAAGTTGTACTGTTTTTGGCATGGGCCCAGAGTGCAAATTTATTGAGTATAAATGAAAAAGGTTTGCGCTGGATCACTAGTCTGAGAGGAGGGCACGCGTCCTGACTAGCTAATTTTCCTGCCTGTCCTGGTGCCACATGGGCCCTGGGCAGGGGGTGGCATTTCCCCTGTCTGGGGAAGCCTTGTGTCGCATATCAAAAGTGGAAGAGGTCTTTGGAGCCTCCTGCCTCAATATGCTGATTACTTAGCCACCCTGCTTGGAGGAGTTGACAAAACGTCCGGCCCAGAGCAGTCATTGTTTCTGCCCTCAGAGAGGGCAGGCTCTCCCCTGCAGGGGGTCAGAAACCTGTCTGTGATGGCAGACTGGTCTGCACCAATCACAGAGTACACAGGTAGTCAGTAGGCTTTCAGGGGACACCTCTAAGGTGACCTCTGGGTGCATGTATTAATAAAGCCATCATTGGAATCAGTGTGGGGGTGTCAATACGAGATGTTTGATAGGAAACATCTCTAGTTTCAGTGAAGGCATCATGTAGCTGGGGAACTCAAACACCAGTGTCCAGCACATGTACTCAAAATGGTTTCCCTGTTCACTTGTAATATTTAAGAATCGACTTAGACATCACAGGGGCACATCTGCTCATGAAGATATGGCCATATGTGTAGTATAGTGCACCCTGCCTTAGGGTTGCAAGGCCTGCTGTAGGAATGACTGACTTATACTGCATGCAGTGTCTGTAGGCATGGCACACAGGAGGTGTACCATGTTGTGCCTTCACCTTTCTCTGCACCATGGCACACAGCCTGCAATGGCAGTTTGCATGTTGGTGCTGAGGGGTCTCTTAGGGTGGCACAATACATGCTGCAGCCCTTAGATAACATCTTTAGCTTCCGTGCTCTAGGTACCAGGGGTACCATTTACTAAGAAGGACTTACAGGAGGTGCTAAAGGTATTGCCAATTGGGGGGAACAATTGTACCATTTTAGGGAAAGAAATCTGGCACTGGGGACCTGGATAGGAGGAACCCAGTGCACTTCAGTCAAAATTGCATCAGATACCAGGCAAAAAGTGGGGGTGACAATGTCAACAAGCATTGGCATAGCCAATAGGTCTCGCCTTTGGGGCCTTATAAGTGTTTAGGTAGAGCTATTGACTTTGCCAATGTGTTTAAGCTGTGCTGTAGAGAAGTGTGGCTGCTGTGCAGCATGCTGAAAAGTTGTAATAAAAAAGTGCCAGAAGCATTTTTGTTACCTTATATATGACCAAGAAGGCCAAGAGTCTGTGAGAGAGAGTCTGTGAGAGAGAGTCTGTGAGAGAGAGTCTGTGAGAGTCTGAGAGAGTCTGAGAGAGTGTCTGTGAGTCTGTGAGAGTGTGAGTCTGTGAGAGAGAGTCTGTGAGAGAGTGTCTGTGAGAGAGTGTCTGTGAGTCTGTAAGAGAGTGTCTGTGAGACTGTAAGAGAGTGTCTGTGAGAGTCTGTGAGAGTGTGAGAGAGTGTCTGTGAGAGTGTGAGAGTCTGTAAGAGAGTGTCTGTGAGAGTCTGTAAGAGAGTGTCTGTGAGAGAGTGTGAGAGAGTGAGAGTGTGTCTGTGAGAGAGTGTGAGAGTGTCTGTGAGAGAGTGTCTGTAAAAGAGTGTCTATTAGAGAGTGTCTGTGAGAGAGTGTCTGTGAGAGAGTGTCTGTGAGAGTCTGTGAGAGCGAGTCTGTGAGAGAGTGTCTGTGAGAGTGTCTGTGAGAGAGTGTCTGTAAAAGAGTGTCTATTAGAGAGTGTCTGTGTGTGTCTGTGAGAGAGTGTCTGTGAGAGAGTCTCTGTGAGAGAGAGTCTGTGAGAGAGTGTCTGTGAGAGTCTGTGAGAGAGTGTCTGTGATAGAGTGTCTGTGAGAGAGTGTCTGGTTTCCTTATTGACCATGACATTCCAACGGCACAGTGACACATTGGCCCAAGGGTGACTCAGATCTAGGGCCATTACTTTAGACCATGTACTTAGGGGAAATCCACCCATCTTTTTTCATGAACTATACTACATTGAATTTCTCTATCTCAGGTTGTTTTTTCTGGATATTTGGTACTAGAACCCGGTGTAACTAAATCTCTGAGCCATGCTAATGCGCCTTCTACATACTTTCATACCATACATTTTCTATGCATGTAGCCTATTTTGTTCTCTATAATTTGTACTATGTAAAGGTCTCTGACACCCCACGGGGTTGAATCACACTGTATAAAACCTCCGTCTCTGACAGTCTTTGTGGTCCAGTAGGACTGTATAAGACCCTCAAAAAGTAAGTACATAAATAAATAAATAATTATAGGGTTTTCAATTCTTCTACACAGACTAATTCCATTCCAATGTGTATCCATCCTCCCCAGATGCTTTACAGTTGGAAGGGGACCCTTCATGTCTACTAATTCTTACTGTATAACTGATACTGTAATAAGCGCAGACTTTTATTGGAAAGCTGTGGTATAGCTAGTCTTTCCAAAAAGTATTTTATCTATGGTGGCGTGTTTGGAAGAATGTGTCTGGTAAAGCTTTTGTTTGAAAAAACACCCTTGCTATTCCTTTAATATCAGAAACCATCTGTATTCGTATTTTTTAAACGTCACTTCCATCCATGCCCTGTTACAAGACTAACTTCATGGATTGCAAAGGTCAATCGAAATAATGAAAAATCTGTAAAATGTACAAATATGTGTTATCCTGAAACCTCTTCACAGTTAGGAGTTAACTGTAGCACACAGCACAGAGTACATTTATTATGTATTCTACGTGACTTCCTGTACCTATGTAAGGCGCTCTGCTTCCTGTGTGATCCAGTGTTGCACTGCATAATCACACACAAATGAATAAATAAATAAATAAATGCATAACTAAATAAATACATAAATATTTGATATACTGTTTTTTCCTGAGTTAAGAGTTAAAGGTATGTACTGGTCCAACACCTGAAGGCATGTGAGGATGGTCGAGGAGTTAGCACTCTCCACCCACCAAGAGGCTGGACTCTATAAGAGCCGTAAAAGGCTAACATTGTGTTGGATGGGACCGGTGAGGTCCCATCCAGTTGTGTAACCCAGTGGAGGATTACGCCCTATATAGGAGGAATACGTCGAGCTTCGTTTTCGTGCAATATGGCCTATGTTTGCACGCACAGGTTGGTGGCAGCTGGGTTTCTGTGTTTACTCTGGCTGAGACAATGTATTGAATAAATGTTTTGAGGATGAAAATGCGCCGCGGATTTTCAGGTCCTTTTTGAAGAAGTTAATAAAAATAATATTGTCATGAGATCCATGCCCAGTTTCTGTGATGCATTTTGCAGCTGCACCATTCATTCAATCAAAGCACTGTAATTCTTTCACTGACAAGGAAACGTGATGTTAGTGGCACAGGAAAATGGACGGAGGGTTATTAGGTTAAAGAATCAATAGGGGGAATTCTAGTTGAAGAACATGTTCCTGTTATTTAAATGCACTTAGACGAAGAGATGGCATAAAAGAAACGAGAGCCCAGATAACAGCGAACAGTTTTAGTATGTTTAACTCGAGCATCTGCTTTCTTAGTACAACAGCTGATTTTTTCAGCTTAGATCTTCCTCTGCTCTCAAGAGCATTTAGGCAGCTGGAAGTCTTTTTAAAGGGTGGCAGTTTATCTCAATTATTGTTTTCTCCATCCGTCTTCAAACATAATCTAATTCGCTTTCATAGGCACTGTAACCTCCTTGGACAGCTTTTAACCTTTTAAATGTTGCCTTGACCCGAAGGCTCAAACTTCTTTCTCCCTTTTAAAACACAGGGTTGAATAAAATGCATTAGACAATGAAGTGCTTTCCCTCTGAAGATCTACATGTTCCGCTCCAGATGCTACAACAGAATTTCTATTTGGATAAAAAAAAAAAATGTAAATGCCTCTGTGTAGCAGTCTGCTAGGAAAGATCCTTCAGATGTGACCTCCATTTCTGCGGTGCTATTTTGAACTGTGATGAGCCGTTCTCACTAGCGTCCGCCTTTGAGAGGAAAAGCTTCAAATCTTCGCAACAGAATGACAGGACGCTTACCTCAAGAGTCCACCTAACCATTCCGGTGCGCTTAAGACAACTCATTGTCTACTAAAATCGAAAACAAAGCGCATTTCTTTATGGTTTTTTGTGGTTCAAATAGCGCGGCCCAAGTCAAGTGGATATCTGAGCAATTTACAAGGGGCAATAATAAACACATTAATTAAACAAAACATCCGGTGCAGATATAAAAGCCTATTTGCAACAGAGAAAAAATGTACACTTACCAAAACACTGTTCAGGAATATAATCGTGAGGTGGGGCTCTGTTTGAAAGAGTCTGACTAAGTGATTAATTTCACATTTGAATCCAGTTTGTTCGTAAATCTGCTTCGGGTTGTGACCTTTATGGAGAAGTATGCTTGTCTTTATCAAAAGGGATACACAGACTGCAAAACAAGCATTTCAGTACCATCTTAATGGACGTGTACAGGTGTCTGGAGTTGTGATGCAGCTGTATGTAGTAGGAGGGCATATTGTTAATGGGAACATAAAGTTGCGGCTTGGACAGTGATATGTGAGGTACCATATTGTCAGATTGACGCTTTAAGCAGCTGATAAACAATCAATCACTTTTTTACTTTAATTAGCAAAATCAATTTGGGGTTGTGAGCAATAAAGACTCAGCTAGAACCCGTAAAAAGAAATTTAGGAAAGCCATCAAATCACACTAAATTTACCACAATCGTCAACATTGCTGGGTGTGACTTTTGTAGGACCACTGGTTTAGGATTTCAGTCCAACCGTATTTGGTTTATTCACTTTGTTGTATGTGTGATAGCAACTCTACTTTTCCTCTGCTTCCTGCAGAACATCTAGGTAAAGTCAAGTGAAGGCCTCACCCCGCAGCGACACTTCCACCCCGTGAAGTGTGCCACCGTGCTTAGTAGTGCAGGGTTGTTCAGCTACCTTCCCTTGGGCAGTCATTCCGATGAGCGTCTCTATTCCCCTTTTCACCCTACCCCCTGCCCTGGCAGCACAGTTTGAGCATCAGGAGCTGGGAACATACTGCTCGCATGCATACAATTAACCATCTCAACCAGCGATGCCTAAAATTGAACCATGGCTCATGAACACAGTAGGATATACCTGACAGCCCCCAATGTGACACACAACCATGCCCATTATTGTTATATCCTATTAGAAAGAACCACTTTCAAATGCCATCTGTCAATAGAGATTACAAACTTGTGGGGTTTTCGTAAACTAAAGCAACCTGTTTCATCCAGCTCTTAGAAAACCAGCACAAGCGCGCGCCTCGCGCGGGGGGGGGGCCTGCGCGATTCCCTTGCGGGAGCGTGCAAGGCGCGATGATTGCGACCATATGGCGCCGCGCGCTCCCGCAAGGGAATCGCCACACGTGCACGCGTTGCCATTGCAAGCAATGCAACGCGTGCACGTTTTTGCCCCCAAAGCTGTGCCGATCGCTAAAGGTCTCTCCTATGCAGCGCATGCGCGCTGCGTAGGCGAGACCTAAAAAGGGGCACTTTCCTACATCGCCCCAACACTAAATAAAGTGTTTGAGATATGTATGGCCCAGAACCCCATCATACAGGGGGTGCATGCTTTATAGCGCCTTACCTTCCTGTTTATATATTCATAAACATTGACTACCTGTGGCTTCTGCTCAATCAGCCATGGATGACTATGTTTTAACTGTGCTTTATGTGACCAATTAGAAACGTACATTGTTTTCCATTATATAATGGTTGTTTCATGGGGATTTGATTGTACAAAGGATGGACTGCAGTCATTTGTATTACTTAATCTGCAGCAGCTAGGCCAGGGTAGCAGTCATTCCATGATTACCGTGGGGTTGGATGTGCAACGTATGTGCAGAGCACGTAGCGCCTTAGAAATGTGCAGCTCTAGACCTTCGAATTGTACACAGATTGTGCAAGCTGTGCATTCAAATTCAAGAGTAAAAGTATCCTGTGATGTTTAAAGCACTTTCTTAACTCAAGGGTACAGGCCTCATTCAGTAGGCAGTGAAAGGGCAGCATTCGGTAATAGGCAGCTGTTCCATCCGCACCTCATTTAGGGATTGGGATGGTGGCTTTCCCCGTGGCAGAACCACCGGCGAGTTTGCCATCCTGAAGGCCCTTGTGCTGGTGAACCCTTCAGTTGACCTGCTATTCAGCGGGTGCCATATTTAGAACCGCACTCCATGCCTGGCCAATTCTTCTTGTATGGGTCCACCATGTGCACATTGGCGACCCCCAACCGACCTATGAAAAATGCCACCCCTTTCCACCCATGCGGCGGGAGACAGCTCCCAGTGCAATAGAGCAACACCGATTTCTTATTTTCGGAATACAAGCCTCTAATTTGGGGGGGCTTTCTTCAGCAATTAAAGAGCGCATCAACAAGTCCGCTCAGGCCACCATGTCACAGCGGACCAGCTGTTAATGGGTCATTTTTTTTAAATCAAAGTGGTGGTTCCTGGCCGATGTTGGTGCTTGATTCGCTGGTTTTCAACACGAGACTCTAGTAATAGTTTCCTGTCAATAGCACTCCACTAACGCGGGTTTAATCTGTTTTGTAGCACGCGCACCGGCGTGCTAGTTACTGTCTAATTGCTTGGAGCTGGAATTTTCCGGTTTCCGGGTACCCTGCCGCATTTGTCGCCTGTGATTTCCAAAGCATCGTTCACTACGTCACGCAACTCATTAAAGAAAAATGTGTCTATTTTTAAGTACGCCTCTTTGAATAGCCTTCCACAGAAAATGCTTTTAGTGCTACATTTAAAGACCGTAAATTCATGTGCATTTAAAATTGATGGCAAAGCTGATGAATGACTGATTAGTTCTTCGGCATATATTTTCTAAAGTTTCTAAACCTCAGAATGTGGCTTCCTCTCGCACATATAGAGCAGGGCAGCAGCAGTTTTCCAAGGAATGCGCTGACGCGGTTCTGTGGGTGACATCCTTTCAACGGGGACCTCGAAGTTGAAATAGAGAGCCACAGTGTGTGTTTTCTATGGGACTTACGGAGAAAAAAGGGAGACCCAGATAGAGAGTTCCGAAGCAGGTGCGGTGCACTGGCTGAGTGCTGGCTGCGGTGTGTATAATAAAAAACTTTACTGGCCTCTTTCTCATAGGACATCGCAGCTTCCGCAGAAACAGTCATATAATATAGTGAACGTATGACACGTCTAAACATATAAAGTTATCATTTATGAAAACGTCATCAATAAATAATGGAACAATGAACTCGGTAATCAGGACCGCGAAAACACCAGAGTATCAATGTACAGCCATAGTTCACTAATTGTTACTAACATTGAAGGGGTCATCCAGTAGTAGAGGAAGCAATTCTCTTTACACAGTCCTGCGTCACGAACAGTCGCCGACAATGGGCGTGTAGAATGTCGCTTCGTATTACGACGTCTGCCTGGGTTTTGAGATGTATTGTGACATCATTCACTGGATGCCCCTTTAAACAGAATGGATAGTCTCAACAAGCAGCTCACTCGAGTAAATCAGCAGAATCAGTCAGTATCATAAACTAAAATGTATGTGTGGATGCGCGGTGTGTGGGGTGTTGTGGTGATGTGAGGTTACAGGGATATCATAAATACACTCCCAAAAAACCAATGAACGTGTCCAGGTACAAAACACCAAGCGTGATTATTTTTCTCAAGTTAATAACTTAAGAACCACACAGGGATCTTTGCAGGTGTCAGATGCACCACTGGCAATACTGACGGATCTCTTTATGAGGGCACAACTTCTTTACTCCAAATGGCGGCAGCAGCATGTCTAATTATTGCTACATGCATATTCGGGATCTAGGTTTTACCCCCTTTGCCTTCCTCTTTTCATCTTCGAAAGATGAAGTGTCTTGGCCTGGAAAGGAATGCCCACCCTATAATGCCGATTAAATAACTTTCTCCTTGCTTTTAAGTTTTAAAACATGCTAATTTTTCCATCCAGTATTTTCCCCAGGAATGTTGCATTTGTAAAAGTTTTGCAAGACTTTCTGTACATGTTTCATTATGTTTTGCCTCAGGATTCTAAACGTCTAAGAGTCTTCTCTGGGATTGTGTCTAATATATAACGGGGCTTTTCACTGAGCCTTAGGAGACGGAGGGTAAATTTGTCTCCTAATCCATACTCAGAACTGGCTTTTTCATTCCTATACTAACACTTTTAACCTGTAATTTGAGTCAAAAATATTGAACTCTAAGTCTGAAATAGTGGCAAACTCAGAGAAGGTGGTCAGGGAAGACACAAAATGCTTCCAGACCGCAACCTGGGGGGCTGGAGCAACAATTATCACACAATTTCCATCAAATGATTAAATAACCCTGATTTTTGTGCTTGATGATGAGGATCACCCATCAGGATTTGATATATATCAAGAGAAAATGTCTTGATTTTTTTAACCAGGTGTTAAAATAATACCTGTGATCACGCTACATATCTTGCAGTAAGTGTCTGTAGACAATGTCATTTTATCGGCCATTGGCATTCTCATAGTAAATGTGGCTCCTTGCTAGACAACGTGAGCAAACAAGCATTTGCAATGCAATAGGTCTTGCATTTACGAGTTTGAGCTTTTGGCAATGCTATATCTTAAACTCTCGCAAATGCGAGACCTATTGCATTGGAAATATTTTTTTGAATACTAGCGCCCATGCAGCGCTTTCATATTTATGGAGGCCGCGCCCCTTTCTTTAGACAAGCCGTGTCTAAAGAAAGGGGCGTGTCCGACATTAAAGTGAAGTAGCATTCCCCCCATGGGGAATGTCCCCCTGGGCACCAAGAAATCCTCGATAGAGGCTTTAAATCCCTTGTTTTGACGAATTTTTGTTGAAAAAGAATGACGATAGTTCAAAGAGATATTTCATCTGATATATTTGTAGCCATTGTTACATGAATTCACTTCATTCATGAAGCATACAAGTTCCATAATGCATTTGAGTTGTGGCTCAATTAATGAAGTTTATCACAATTGTAATTCTCCTATTCATCGTCCCAATGCATTTCGGACAAACTGTCCTTCATCAGGGGATAGAGTCTGTAAACGTGATACAAGAACTAATTAACACGAGGAATATGAAATGATTAATGAAAACAATTGAGTGTAAAGAGTAAGATATATCATGCTTTGCAGAGCTATAATGAAAAGAACGTGACTTGTGAGTGAGTAATCCCAAAACGTGCCTGTTAATATCCTGAAGAATTATTACAAGAGTGACTTTATGGTCAATATCACGACACGAAATACGAATGCGCAGAATAGTGCACCCAGAGAAAGTTTACGCTTACTGAAGTTCAAACGATTAGAGTGTCGCGGTAATGTGCCAAATAAACGAAAAATATATCTTAAAGAGACCAAAATAATACGCCGTGGATCGGCAATGTTAAACAAACGCAAGGTCAACAGTTAAAAAAATGCTTAACATGAAAACCCGGTGGAACCGAGTGCTCAAAGCTGCGATGGTGTTTAAACTGGAGTGGAGTTACCGATGTGCCGGTATTCTGTTACATAGCATGCTACAGCAAAATATTAAATGGTTGTAAGAGCTAGTACTTACTCGAGAGTGTTCATGCAGACGGCGTGAAACTGTTTCCGAAATAATCGGCGTGGTGAGTGTGGAGTATTTAATAAACGCTAAACAGTAGTGAAAATAGAAAGGCAGACTAACCCGAGTAGTAAGAAATGTGGCGGCCATGTTGGTGAGGAGGAAAATTAGATGTTAAAACTTCACAATACTGATTTCATATATCAGTATAGAATCCCTGAATAAAATAACACAAACGGGATGAGTTTACCAAAATCAGTGCATACTAATAACAATAGAAACAAAAAATCAACACCAGTTATAACATGTTGTCGAGAACACATGTACATTTCCGATAGTGTGACTTGCTTGTGGGTGGTCTGACTCCAGGAAAGAAAACAAAATTGACGCTGTGTTCCATGATATGAAACAAATGGTGATACAAAGTGTGACAGGTGTAAATCTCTCACGTTAGAATTATGATAAACAAGAAAAAATATTTAAAAAAATATATATATATATATATAAAAAAAAAAAAAAAAAAATGTGACAAGTATAATAACACAGTCAGTGATACAAGTCTCTAAGCAAAATGTAAGAAGTATAGCGATCAGGTAATCACAAGTAACACAGATATTCCATACGATCATTCATCCCGTTGGGTTTGAGAGAGTTCAAGTGCTTAATAGGAGAATTACAATTGTGATAAACTTCATTAATTGAGCCACAACTCAAATGCATTATGGAACTTGTATGCTTCATGAATGAAGTGAATTCATGTAACAATGGCTACAAATATATCAGATGAAATATCTCTTTGAACTATCGTCATTCTTTTTCAACAAAAATTCGTCAAAACAAGGGATTTAAAGCCTCTATCGAGGATTTCTTGGTGCCCAGGGGGACATTCCCCATGGGGGGAATGCTACTTTAATTTTGTGTTACGTTCTAGTCCGGAGAACAATACCCCAGGTGCACCTCTCAACTCTACAAGTTGAAAAACTCTTTAAACATTCACAACTCGTAGTGCAGGGGCCACAACCAATTTTCGACATTAAAGTGAAACAGCAGCATGGGGCACTTTGACAAAAAAAAAGCATCTGTTTGTCAAGTTGACAAACAGATTTTTTCTTGTTTTGTAAAAGCACCCATGCTGCGCTTTCACCTTAATAGCGGCCGCGCACCCTTCTTTAAACACAGCTTGTCTAAAGAAAGGGGCGGGGCCTCCATGAATTTGAAAGCGCCGCATGGACGCTAGTAAACAATTAATAAATAAAGAAAGAAAGAAACGCGCCCGCTATAGTTAAAGCGGACCGCCATTAGTAAGTAAAATAAAAGCGGGCGGCGTGCTGCGACCTACTGGCTGGAATAGAGGCAAATCATTAACAAAACAGTGCTCACAGCCAAGATAAAGCAGACTGTGTAACAAGACAAGTAAAAGGTCCAGTCGGTATGGGAGGTAACAAATGCAGACAAGGCTGTACTAGGGAGGGACTAACAAGCCTAATAATGACTCAGAAGCCAGCATTTATGAAGGACAATGACACAAGCCAATTAAAAATATGGGCGGAGAGTGGGTGGGGCTTCAAAGCCATACTCCACTACTGCATGCCTTGCAGCAGTGCATGTGCTGCCCAGGCTCGACCTAAAAACCAAACAATCTTATGAAGCATGCGTATTAGGGGGCGTGGAAAGCTGCCAAAGATGGCGGACGCATGAGTGAAGAGCTCCACACCTGCCCTGCTATTATCCTACATAAATGAATGGCGCAGCCCTGCCTGAATAACCGGGCATGGTGGTCTTGATGCCGGGGGCCGAGGCGGCGGCCCCACAGTGAGCCTGGGTGGCCAGAATAACATGCCGACGAGTGGCGATCGAGTTGAGTGGTGGAGCCCGGAGCCCCTGACTCGAGTACTGAGGGGCGGAGGTTGCCGGAGCCGCTCAACTGCAGAGGCGGTGTGACTGCTAGGCCCGGAGTGGAAGTAACGGGCCCCCCAAAATAAGGAGCCCCTGGGCGCTGCTCCGAGGCGAAAGCAGACCGACCTACCCGAGACCAGCATGGTACAGCAGAAGTATGGCGATCGAGCTGGGTGGTGGAGCCCGGAGCCCCGGACTCGGGCGCTGAGGCGGGGTGGAGCTTACTGGAGCAGCTCGGCAGTGGAAGCAGCGTGGCTGCGAGGCCCGGGCTGGGAGTAACAGGCCCGCCGAGACAAGGAGCCCCTGGGCATTGCTCTGAGGCGACTGAAGACCGGTCTACTTGGGACAATGCGGTGCAGCCTGAGGCGCAGAAGTGACGCAGCGACACTGAGGTGAGGGTCGCCGGCGGACCCCGAACAGCAGGGACGCCGAGTGAAGCAGAGGCAGTGAGTGGAGACAGGGGAAGAATGGAGCCCCGTCGGGGGTTCCGTCGCGGCCCCCGTCGAACATTAGGAGTACTTCGGAGCTCCTGAGTTGGAAGATTGCCCGGGCGAGGAGGAGCACGGGGAGCTCAGGGTGCAGTTCCTGCACGGTGAAGGGCGAGTGCGGCCTACGGGGAATGCCCTGCGCAATGGTACTGTAACAGTGGCGCCACGACATAGATTACTGGCGGAACTAGGGCGCATTGAAGAGCGACGGAGAGCGCACTTGATTCTAGGAAGGGAGCTTGACAATGGTGCAACCGAGAAGCCCACCTGTGGAAGCGAAATTGAGCTTGGACGAGAGCCCGGACGAAGCGTAGCTGAGCAGCCCACCGCCCGGAGAAGAGGGCCTGGGTGGATATAAGGCACAAGTTGCTCCTGGGCAAAGGAAGAACAACGTGCACCAGGGGGAGATGAGTGCTGCATAAAGGTCTGGAGACCTCACCTGTGCAGTGACCCAGTCGTGTCCCGTGGCTGGAAGGAGCCCACGTCCAGAATCGACCAGAACTACACGCCTGGCTGACTGGGGAGCAGCTGAGCGGTCTGAGGCCTACTGAAGGAGAATTGGGTGATTAACTCCAGTGTGGGGGCTGGGTTTCCTCATTGCCTGAGACTGCAAAGATGGGGAAACTGCGGGGGAGGCAAGCCGGAAATACCCCAGATCAGGAGGAAGATCAACTCGAGCAGGCATGGGGTAGCCTTGAGCCTCAGCCACGACCGGATCCCATCCAGCAGCAGATGTCCAAAATACTGGAAGCCATCTCTGATACGAAGGCCACGCTCCACCAGGACATAGCACAGTGTCGGTGGGTCTTGGCCTCCTCCGAGCGGAACACCAAAAACTCAATGAGAGGGTGAAGGTGGTGGAATCTGGGCTTGAAGAACTAGCGCCTGAACACAAGGCCCTCTCCCAGCAAGTAGCCGAGCTAAAAGACAAGGTCCGGACCTTGAAACGGCGGGCAGAAGATGGAGAGGGTCGCAGAAGTCGTAACAATATACAAATTCTTGGTCTGCCGGAGGAGATCAAAAAAGGCAATATGGTGGCATACCTAGAGCTGTGGCTTAGAGATGTAGTGGCCCCAGGAGCGCTGACGCAGTTCTTCACATTAGAGAGAGCGAACCGCGTGCCAGCTCGCCCAGCGGCGCCGTGCCGCCCCCGAGACCAGTGGTGGCCAAGCTGTTGCACTATAGAGATAGAGACATCATTCTGCAGAAAGCTCGCACAGATGGCCCCTTCGTAGTTAATAACGCTAAAGTCTCCATGTTTCCGGATTATACGTTGGAGGTCCAACGGAAAAGGTCCTCATACTTCGAAGTCAAGAGGGCGCTCAGAGAGGAAGGAGTCCAGTACTCACTCATGTTTCCGGCCAAGCTCTGCATTGTAGTGGATGGCAAGACCCACTTTTGCGAGAACCCCCAAGTGGCCTGGGACTGGATTGAAGCCTATCACACGGAGAAACCGGGCCGAGCACCGAAACCCAGACGGACGGCGAGGGACCGGAGACCTGGGAAGCGCTCCCAGAGGCGGTCAGAACGAATAGGAGCGAAGAAGGCAAACTCCTCGCAGACCGAGCTGGAAAGAGCGGCAGCACTGCAGGCGGTGGCGGAGATCGCTCGGAAAGGGGACTCCCCATCAGATCAGGGTTCGAGATCCACAAAGGGAACTGGGGACTCAGAATCGGATTCATCCGGCAAGGGTAGCCTGGAACTCCCGGTGGTGACCCCACACAAGGCAGATGATATTATATAGCAGGGAATGGCAAACCTGAGCTGTTATGGGACCGGCACGGTGCTGGAGGCCTTGCAATGGAACACATAGTGACTTGTTTTATTACAGCTCACAACAGACCCGATAAGCCAGCACAGCCGCGAACCCCCTGGAGGCCTTCACTACGTTTGGTTTGGGCCTTCATTGCTTTGCATTTCCGTAAAAGTGGAGTTTGGGCAGATGGCCGTTGCCAGAATGCCCTGGGGCCGGGGAGTTGTTCTAAGTTTGAGGTCGTTAAAGTTAATCAGTCATGTCTCTCGTGCATGCGGGGATGTCTCATTGATAATGAATCCTGCTGACTCAGGGGGGGGCGGGGGTAGCTGGGGGGGGTGGGATGTTGGAACGTACTGAAAGGCAATGGTGCAACAAGATGTGAAACTACTTACATGGAACATTAGGGGAATGGGCTCCATGTCTAAACGCTATAACATTTACAATGATTTGAAACGCCGAGGAGGGCAAATCGTGCTATTACAGGAGACCCATTTGACTTAGGGGGAGGAGGGAGAGATTGAGGAGGCGATGGAGGGGACACATTTTTGCCACTGAATACTCTGCGTTTGCCTGAGGTGTGTTGATATGGATACGGCCTGGGGTTCCCTTTGAAACAATACGCACCATAACGGACACAGAGGGAAGGTATGTGCTAGTTGCAGGGCGACTACTAGGTCAGGAGATAACACTATGTTGTTGCTACGCCCCAACCATGACCAACTGACATACTTCACCTGACAATCTGCGCACATAGCGAACATAGCAGTGGGTCAGATGGTGGTTGGGGGAGATTTTAATTGCGTGGAGGATGTACAACTGGACCGTTCTCATCCCCCCCCTGGCAAGAGCACAAGCGCATTGGACAGCGGCGGGACTGCGGGAGTGGATGGCACACTGGGACCTGCAAGATATATGGCACCTACAGCACAGTGGAGAAAGGGAATACTCCTACTACTCGCACCTACACCATCTCCACACAAGAATAGATGCGATTTGGTGCTCACAAGCCATTGGCTCTCTCACCCATTCTACTGAATATTTGGGCCGCACCTATTCGGACCACAGCCCTTTGTTACTGACCTACAGCCCACGAAGGCGTAGACCCCCAATACCAGCATGGAGACTTAGCCCTATGACATTGGAGGATGTGCCTTTTGCGGAATCATTACACTCTGCTGTAGACGCATATTTCACTGAAAATGCGGATACCACCTCTACGGCGCTAGTAGAATGGGAGGCTTTTAAAGTAGTGGTAAGGGGGCACTGCATGGGGCAAACCACTGGGATACAGAGGGAACTTCATAAAGAGCTCACAGAGATTGAGGGAGAATTGCGGATCCTGGATAATATGCAAGGGCCGGGGACCCGGGCGCGTGAGCAATTACTGACTAAACGGAAACAATACGATGAGGCATTGGAGAGGCTCCGATCACATGCCTATAGAACATATATGGACAGAGTGCAGAGTGAGGAGGGGAAAGCTCGGCGTTTATTGGCATGGCTCATTAGGCCTGAATCACGGGGCTCTCCGATAACCCGGATCAAAATCGCGAAGGATAGGACTGAGTATGACCCAGATAGGGTCAACGGAGCCTTTCAGAGATACTATGAACACTTGTACACAGCACCGCGGGGAACCTCACAGGAGGAGATTGCCGCCTTTTTGGCCCCTTTGGCCCTGAAGGTGGTTGAGGAAGAAACTTTGGAGGACTAGGGGGGACCGATCACACTTCAGGAGGTCAGAGGATCCATAGCTCTGCTGGCTGGCGGTAAAACACCTCTCCCTGACGGCCTGCCTGCAGATTTTATGTGAAATATGGGTCTCAGTTGGCCCCTCGCAGAGTAACCATGTATAATGAATCACTTTGACTGGGACACTTGCCGTCCTCCACGCGTTCTGCATTGGTGATACCACTTCCCAAGACCGAGCGCTCAGAGGCAGGGGTGAGGGGCTATAGACTTTTATCTATGCTCAATACTGATTTTAAGTTACTTAGTAAAATACTAGCGCTTAGATTGATTCCCCACATGAAATATTTGATCCATCCTGACCAAAACGGGTTTGTCCCCTCCCGTAACACATCGTATAATCTACGTCGGCTATATTTGATACTATACCACCCAGAGGCGAAGAATCTACCACGGGCCGTGCTTCTCTTAGTAGACCTGGAAAAAGCGTTTGATACGGTAAGCTGGGATTACCTAATAGGGGTTATGCAGAAAATGGGACTGGGGATGGGCTGGCAGAAGTGGGTCCAACTGCTATACACTTCCCCAACGGCGAGGGTTAGGATGGGCGGCACCATTTCCCCAGAGTACGCAATATAATGCGGGACTCAACAGGGCTGCCCTTTATCCCTGCTGTTGTTTGCACTGGCGGTGGAGCCGCTGGCTGCACTTTTTCGCAAAGGAGGAGAGGAGCTGGGGATACCGCTGAATGGAAGAATGTATATAATCTCCCTATATGCCGATAACCTGTTGATTTACCTGACCGATGCTGTTAAAGGGACTGGCTCCACTTTTAAGTTATTGGAGAGATTCGGCCATCTATCCGGCCTACAGGTTAATCACCATAAGACGCATTTGTTCCCAGTGGCTGGACCATTCCCTAGACCTGGAGACCTCCCTGATGAATATAACTGGACACCGACTTCCTTTCGATATCTGGGCATTCAGATCTTTCATTCCTTGGAAGATATGAGAGAGGGTAATCTGGGAAGGGCAGTCCGCTCACTGCGCTCTAGTGTGGCCTTTTGGAGCTCGCTGCAGTTACCATTGATGGCTAGAATCTCGTTGACCAAGATGGTCATGCTGCCCCATTTACTATACTTTTTTGCCAACCTACCGGTGATGATGCCTGCGGAATGGTTTAGGCAACTTGACGCGCTAGTACGAGATCTTATCTGGGCAGACGGGAGACGCAGAGTTGCACTGCGGACCTTGCAGCATCCCATGACAGAGGGAGAACTAGAAGTACCAGATTTTGAATTTTACTAACTAGCTGCGCAGCTGCAGTGGGTGGCACAATGGTTAGAAGGGGTGAACCAGGAGGGAACATACCTAATGGAGCCAGGACAACACCCAAGATTATTACTGGCTAAATTGTTGAACACGGCCACAAAAGTGCCCTACACATCGACATTACAAACTACGGCCTTACAGTGCTGGAGAAGGTGTATGGTTAGGCTGCCGGCAGGCCCGAGATACACACCCGCGTTGCCGCTCATAGGGCTACCCTATGGAGAGCCTCAGGCGACCCTAGGTGTGGAGCAATTGACAGCTTGGACTGAGGCAGGGATCGACACGACCGGGGACTGTTTTCAAGATCAACGCTTACTCCCCTTTGCGGAACTGGTGGAGGGTTGTGGACTCCCTGCTGGCCAGTTTCTCTTGTATGAAACGCTGGTGAGGACGTTTGAGCGGCTATGGGGTGCAGGAAGAGAGGAACCGGCCACGCATGTGGTTCTCCACTCTTTGATAACGCTGGGCACAGCCGGGCATCAAATTAAATGGTTCTACCCGTCGCTCCTAGAAGAATCCTTGTCCCCGATGTTAGACCTACGGGGGAAATGAAAGAGATATCTTAATAAGACACTCACTGACGCAGAATGGTGCCGCGTTTTAGAATCACCCAAGATGATCTCTCGCAATACACGCCTAAAATATCTACAATTTAATTATGTCCATATGACATGTATGACCCCACACCGCATACAGGTTGCGTTTGGAGGGGAACCTAGAGAATGCCCAAGATGTAAGCAACTAGACGCGGACTTCCTCCGTATGATATGGAGCTGCACGCTCGTACGAAAGTTCTGGGAAGCAGTGATGACTAAAATCAACGGCACATTGGGTCGTACATTAGCCCGCTTAGTGAGTGGAGGTTTGTCTCCTAGGGCTATATCCCAGACCACCTAAACGCAAGATGGGGAGCCGATTTATTGATTTGTCCTTGGCCCTGGCTAAGAGGCGAATCGCGATATCATGGAAATCAGCTATGGGGCCGCAGATTGGTATTTGGACCCAAGAGATACCTAGATGGGCAGCGGCCGAGGGTAGGGCTCTGCACAGAGAAGAATTGAAGGGCCTGCGCAGGCGCCCAATTGCAGAAGCATGGAGAGAAGTCTTACTCAATTGGGAACACACGAGTTGCTCCAATAGTGAAGAGGAGGAGGGCGAGACTGCCACGGCACAGGAGAATTAAGCTATTGAAATAAATGGGGAGGATGGCTGGAGGAGTGCCGGAGAAGGGGGGGCCCGGCCCCTAGGTTGGAACCAGATTAGCTTTGGTTGACTGGCCTGCTTGTATTGCACCCCTCCCCCCTGGTGGTCTCCCCTCTCCCCCCCCCCTTCCAATAATATCATGGGTGGTTGGAAGGGCGCAGGGACATATCTGACATCAACGCTTATCGGACGATCCCGCCTCGCTGAGACCACATTGGAACACCGCTTCTACACTGAGAGGGACAGCAATAGAGACGCCCGTATGCTCTGACAGACACTGTTTTACTCGTTAAAGTTTAATTGTTTTATTAGGCAACAGCACATATGACATGATAACCTGCGGGAATAGTAAAGGATGTTACAATATAAAATGGTGCCTGACAGGCCCCAGGGGCTGAGAAATAATACATATAAGGCACATCTGGGACAGATGAAGGAGAGGACATTACTTACATGCAGATCGCATTGGAGTACATAGTTAAATGCAGGAAGCATTTTTTTTTTTCACTCCCTAATTTGTTTATCTCTCCTGATTATAAATGTATGGTATAAAATGTTGCCTAGCATAGGCCTATTGCCCGAATGGGCAGAAATTACTCAAAATGTGCTCAATAGCTTTTATATCTTGAATTACTACATGTGAATATAAAGGTTGTACGATTACAAATGGCAATAAAAATAATTAAAAAAAAAAAATGAAGCATGCGTATTTCATTAGGATGGTGTGTATATAAACACTGCGAGGACCTCAAATAAATGTAATTATTTTTGTCATTTGCCTTTTCAGTGATAGTGCTTAAACCACTGAAGGCATTGGTGGCAGAAGTTAGCCATCTAACAGCACAGCTGGGAGTTTTTGTGACAGGTTAGAGTCTACCTATGGCTAGGAAAGTATTGCTAAAGTCGCCCGAATTAGCAGCATGCCATACTTACAGGACGTGACAGGCTACACAGAGACATAAGGCTATGCACAAATCGTCCAGTTTTATACTAGTTGCCACTGCTTCGTCGGGTTGACAAAAATGTGCGCTTTTAGAACCTGATATTAATATCTAAAATGATATCTGTGAATTAGATATCTTTTCATATCTTTGCCCTCTGTACAAAAAGCTGTTCCTCATCAAACTGCAGGCCATCGTTGTATTTTGTACATCTGCCGGAAAGCCGGTGGAGCTGCCAGGCGTGGCTTCTCACGGTAACCGATGAGCTTGTGGTCCTAGCAGAAAAGTCTGCTGTGTCCAGGCCGCTCTTATGTGGTGAGAGGCAATCTGTCCAATGTGGGTGACTTCTGCGAAGTGGCCTCTTCTGTGTTCCAGTAAATAAGGACTACCAATACTGCCCTGTCCTAAAGGGCGTGGGTGCAGTGAGCCAAAGGACCACCTGCGTTCAGTGTGCACAACAGTAGTCTTCCCACAGAAAAGGTCTTCTTCCCCACACCTTCCAATTTCTTAGATTCCCTGTTTGGAGGGTGAGGAGGGGAAAACTCGGGGGTTTAGTTTAGTCGTGGAGGAGACTTGAACCACAAAACTCTCAGGAGATGGATGCAGGGACAAGAAGGACAGGGTCTCAAGAAGCTGGTCTGTGGCATCAGGCTATGTATTGGATGACTGTTGAACACGGAGCTGGTGTAGACCACGGTTCTTTAAGTGCTTCAATAAGGGCGTCATTAAAAGGTAACAAGGGCTCCATTGTGGCAGCAGCTCATTGAAAGACGTCTGTGAAAATGTTGGAGTGATACTCCACTAAAGGAAGAGGACATTATAGAGCCTCAGCTGCAGGAAAGCCTGCTGTCTCCGCAATAAATGGACGAAGGGCTGGGTGTATATCAATATGTGGCGACGTATCCAGCCCTGGCTAAGATCATGAATGGTGTCCCAGTATTGTGCTCCAGGTTTTTCTCTCTGGCGCTGTTCCTCTTCTAATAGGCGCTCAGCTTCTCTTCAAGACCTCCTCGACTTCTCTGGATGTTCATGAGGCTGGAGAGGAAGTTGTGGAGGAGGTAGCATGGGTGACACTGGAGTCGGAGTCAGCATTGATATAGAAGGCACTGGAGGTAGTGGTGCTGCAATGGAGCCAAAGGTAGAGTCGGAGCCGGCTTCAGAGCGAGCATCACCAGCTAGGGGCTTGGCAGGAAACCAGGGCCCAAGGCTGTTGGAGCTGGGAACTGGACCAAATACAAAAAGGTCCCATGGAGCCAACAGGTGCACCTGAGGGGTCTGCCACTTCCCTGAACATGTCAAACATTGCTTGGAGAATAGAAGCCAGTTCAGTCCCCGGTATCTACTTCAGTGCCAGAGGTAGCAGAGGTGCTGGCGCTGGGGGAAGCAGTGCTGACATCTTATGAGACAACTCCATTAATTGCAGCTCTGGGAACTTACCTGTAGATTTCGAACTTTTGGGCAAAGAAGAGTGCTTCTTCTACTGTTTTTGTTGCCTTCCCTTCTCCCTTGAAGATTTAGACAAGGGAGATGAACGGGATGGTGGCCTGCATCTCGTTAGGTCTCTAGCCTTTGACCATGTCCGTTTATGACTCCTACGGTCACCCATAGCATGACCTCCTCTTTGCTAGCTTTGGGTTTCATATGGAGGCAGAGGTCACACAATGAAGAGTTGTGCTTGCAGCCAGGACACCACAAACAGTCCTCATGTGGATAAGTAATGGACTTCTGTCGATTACAAGTATTAAAGGGCATAAACTCCGACTTTTTAGTTGGAGACATGTCCCTAAGCACTGTACCAAAAACTATTTGGAGAGCAAAATCTCTTCAGCTCAGAATTGAGAACAGACACCCAGACCCACATCAAAATGCCAAGAAAAAATGGAACTAACATCAGGGCACCAGGGTAGGTACTTTATGGTTCCAGTAACATCACCAAAACTTTGACATTTCCGGCTTTAGGTCGGAGTCATCCCTCTTATTGGTGCCGGAGAGCTATGCCAGAAGTTTCTGGATCCAGGTTTGCCTCTGCTATATTTGAAGTTGAGAAATCCACAGATATAAGTATCCACCTGAATAAATACATTTTAACATGGAGAGCTGGATTAGGAGCAGGACTAGGATCAGGATGAGAAGAGGTAGTGGGATGGGGAGCATCACAGAGTGGTGGAGGGATTGAGTGAAATGAGAGCACACTGGGGAGGCAGAGGAAAAAGAAGGGGGCAGAGCAATGAAACACTTGTACTTCCACAGAGTGCTGAATACATTCAAAAAAATCTCTTTGATTATGATCTAGAAGGATACAACTCATCCAGTCAGAACACTGTGAAACCAAAATGCTCTTGGGTGAGACAAATACAAGTGTAGAGGGAAAAGGTATCCAACCAACCACAGACAACTGAGATAGACAAAGGTATCCAACCAACCACAGACAAGGGAGATAGACAAAGGTATCCAACCAACCACAGACAACTGAGATAGACAGCAAAGTCACCTAATCACTAGCAAGGGGCCGACCCATAGCCCACTCTAAGGCCACTTTTGCAAATGTTTCACACAACGTAGTCCAGCATCCAAATTTGTTGAGCAGCATTGCAGACGGGAGAAAATAGTGCAACACAATATCTACAAAAATTAGCCTGCTGAGGTGCAATCCCCTGTGCTGGCCAAATAAACAGGCTCAGGATGTGTACTGGAGGCGTACCCTTCCAGTACAAATTCCTATACATAGGCAAACTCAGAGGGCTCCCATGCACTGCATGTGCGCTGTGCACTGCAGCACATTTATTGCATTTTGTTTTGTGAAATGAAACCATGTATCCAAATTTGTGCCTGATTCACTAGCATGTTGGGCTTTGCTTTAGAATATATTGGTGTTTGTTGTTGTCAAGGTGAGAAGTGGGGAGAAATGTGTGCTCGACCTGACTCTAGAAGCTGATGCAGTGTTTTGATTAAGCAAAATCTGCAGACCCTCCCAGTCGCTACATGTGGGAATATTGCTACTGGAGATTGTGGATAATTTTGAACTCTCCAGAGTGTTCCTCAACGTTCAAAGCTTCCATGAGCGCTTACCTCGCACTCCCAGGTTTCTCGAGGCAGAACCAGTGTGCCAAGGGTTTGCATGCGTACTCCACACTTGAAGGTTCAGCTAGGCGGAGAGCATATAAGCTCCTCCACCCATTGAAACAGATGCCAGGCGATGCCCTGTGCAACATCAGTTTAGAGCAGTACTAGCTCAACTTTCCAAGAGAAAACGTAGTTTCGGCCACCTTGGAAGGTTGGTCACCGCAAGCGGAGCATGAACAGTGGATAAGCTGTTTGTCTTATCAAGACGATCGGTGGAGTGCACGGCAATAGACACGCCAGTTAGAGATTGTGCCTACTAAGGAATCTTTACGCGGTGATAGGCACACCACAGAGGATCAAGCCTATTTTGTATTTCTACTTAAGCGGTGATAAGCACACCACAGAGGATTTGTGCCTGCTTTGGTTTTCTGCTTACGTGGTGATAGGCACACCTCAGAGGATTTGTGTCTATTCTCGACTTCTGCTGGTTTTGTGTCATTCTGTACCTGCAAAAAGTGACTAATTGGTGAGAGATACTGCTAAAGATTGTGTCTGCTGCAACTCTGAAAGGTTATGGGCATCTTATTTTTTTTTAAAAAGGGGAATAACAAGCACATAGGAAGAGTGGAGAGGAATTGAGTTGGTTAGATCATTTATCTGGTGTGTTTATAAATATATTCACGTTTCATTTATGCTTGAGTGGTTAACACAGCTACAGTGCAAGTCGTTATGGCACCTCCATTCTTTTTATCCTCTCCAGGCAAGCACAACATAAAATGGAGTAAGTGGAAGAAGGTGTTTGAAAGGTATGCAAGGGTATGTGGTTCCTCATTAAGCTCAGAAAGGAAGAGAGCCCTGTTGCTGCATTATTTAGGGCCTGAAGGGCAGGATCGGAAAGTGATGCCTTGTATGAATACAAGTTGTGTATCAAAAAACTGGATATACATTACTTACCAAGGGTTAGTACAATACTAGAGAGGTAACTCTTTGGTAAAAGGGCACAAAGAAGCGGAGAATCTGTGAAAGACTACACATCAGGGGAAACTCGCATCTTCGTGTAAATTTCTAGGAAAGGTGTAATTAGGGATCTGTTCATGCTGGGGAGCAATAAGGATAAAGTCAGGGATGAGTTATGGCAAAACTATGATGATCCAATAATGGATGAGGTGTTGGTAATAGCAAATAAGATAGAACACTCAATGAAGTGCGTGGACATAATTATGAAAGACTCAGTACAGAAAATGAATGAAGTTAAAACAGAACCTCAGTGCACATGAAAGAGGTTAAATGTCCAGAAGAAATGTTTTAGATGTAGGAGTAAAAAATATTTGGCTTTCCATAAAGAATGCCTAGCGATAAGAGCAGAATGAAGAAATTGTGGAAAGAAAGGTCATTTTGAAAGTGAATGTAAGAGCAAGAGAAATAAGGGAAAGGTCAATGAAGTGGGTGTGAAGCAAGAGGACAGCGGGATTGAGTGTGATCAGATTGTTCTGCAGGTTGAGAATGGTAAGAGGAAACTCCAGCAGATCAGATTCTCGGGGAAGGGGAGAGCATGGGAATGGTATTGGAGTTAGGGGCGAAAGTAACCTGTTTCCAAGGCATTTTTCATTCAACAACGTAAGGGAAACGTGAAATTACAGAACTGGACATCAAACCATATGTATTTGGAGAGGAACCGATAAAAATTAGAAGGGCAATTTGCTGGTCTGATCGAATACAAAGGGACATCGAACCATATGCATTTGAAGGGGAACCGATAAAAATTAGAAGGGCATTTTGTTGGTTTGATTGAATACAAAGGGAGGTATGTTTCTGGGAAAGTTTATGTTTTGTTACGCGGTGATAGCATTCTGAGTTGGTTCCCCCAAAGGGATCTTGGAGTAACGATAGATCCTAACAATGATCCCCCCATAATCTTGAAGGAGTGCAGTCAACATGTTTGGACTGTGGAAAATGACTCGGAAAGTGTGAATTTTGGTTTGAAAATGAGGGATGAGTTTCCTTCTGTGTTAAAGAAAGAGCTGAGTTGCTTGAAAGGTTAAGTGCATAGGATTAAAGTAAAGAAGGATGCACAACTAGTGTGTGGCACAGTATGTAATGCACTGTTGTCAGTGAGAGCAGATATGCAACCTGATTTGGACTGATATGAAAAAGGTGTGATAGAAGAGGTTATGGGGTTGGGAATGGCTGGCTCCGGTGGTAGTAACAAGGAAAAGTTATGGTGAGATAAGGTGGGGTGTATGGACCTGAGAGAGTTGAATAGATGCGTAGTGGTAGACAAGTACCCCATCTAAGATAGCTGACATGTTCATGTTGGTAAGTGTCATCAAAATATTTTCATCCATCAACCTTAAGTCAGCTTATCACCAGATTGAGTTAGATGACGATTCCAAAGACTGCACTGCATTCATCACTCTTTTAGGACATTCAGATATAGAAGGATGCCATTCGGACTGGGGTCCACAGCATCAGTCTTTCAGAGGGCGATGGAAAGGGCGTTGAAAGGTTTAGAGCGAATCAAAGTTTACCAAGACGAGGAGTTGATATTTGGTTGTGATGTGGAAGAACATGATAAACGAATGAGAGAGGTGCTTAGGCAGCTGAATGAGGTAAAGGGTGAGAAGTGAAAATTCAGGCAATCTCACATTGACTATTTGGGACATGAGATTTCTGCAGATGGCATAAAGCAAGCTTGTTTGATGCCATAAACTGTTTATCCTCACTCACGAACAAGGATGAGCTTCTACATTTTTTGGGAATGGCAGAGTATTATGGGAAGTTTGTGCCTAATTTTGTAATAAAGAGTGATGGGATGAGGGGTCTGCTGAAGAAAGGAGTGGAGTTTGTGTGGGACCAAGAATGTGAGCAGAAATTCAAAATGATAAAGTTAGGGCTGGCTGTAGCTTTTAATCTGCGATGCTTTGATCCAAGTGTAAAATCACCCTCATAAATAATGCTAGTGTGAAAGGGCTAGGAGCCGTGTTAGTGCAAGGTGAAGGAAAGGGGAAAGGACAACAATGTTTGCCTCACGTAGTCTAAAAGGGCCGGAGACACAATACTCTGTGACTGAGAGAGAGGCGTTGTCCATTTATTGGGCAGTAAAGAAAATGAAGACATTTCTCTGGGGGTTTGAATTCACTGTGAAAATGGATCACAAACCACTGAGAGAGATTTTTTTACAAGAAAGGCATTGATGCTGCTTCGGCCAGAATCACAAAGTGAATGGTAGTACTGCATGAGTATATATTTGTTGTGTAATACATTCCAGGGGCAAGAAATGTGGTGGCGGATTCCTTGGTGGATTCCTTGTCAAAATTGATGTCACATAAAGATGAGGAGCTGGTGGAAAAAGATATAATTGTTGAAGATGTGTGTATGTGTGACTGAATGTGGAGTGATTTCTCAAGAGCAGTGGAAGGCAATGACTGAGGCTGATGGTGTGATACTAGAGGTTTTCAAACTTTTGAATGGTGGGTCGAGAAATATGGTGGTAGTACCAGATGTGGAAAATTCTGGAATGTGAGGGATGAATTATCGGAAAAACAGGGATTGTTGTTCAGAGGGACAAGGTTGGTTCCTCTAGAACCCCTTAGAGGAGGGCCGTAAAGATAGCGCATGAGGGACATCTTGGAGTGTCTAAAACTGAAGAGAGACTAAGAATGGTGTACTGATGGCCTGCAATGGATGTCAAAGTGGAAAGATTTGTGAGGGATTGCACAGAATGTATGTTGAGTGAAAAGGTGATTTACAACACGGGCCGTGGGAAGAAGTAGCGCTTGATATATTGGGAACCCATGCATTCAAAGGCAGGGACAATGTTTGTGTTGGTATTGTTAGATATGTTTTCAAGGTGGCCAGAATTGCTTTTATCCATGAAATTGAAACAAGGTATGTGGTGGTGTTTTTGAAGGATCTCATCAGGAGAGAGGGGATACATAGTGTTTTACTGACTGATAATGGAGTTCAGTTAGTTTCCAGGAAATGGAGGAATGTTTGGTAGAAAATGCCATGTCAAGACTGCAGACTCTAGGGTGTAGAATTTGAATAGAGTGGCTGTGGTGTGAATCAGTGAAATAAGGGTGATGCTTCGTGGTGAGGGTGATGATGTCGGGAAAGATGGGATGACAAGTTCGTTGGAGGTAAGAAGGAGCCAAAGAGTTGTAAAGGCACTCAAATATTTAGAGGATTTTAGTAGGAAGTCGTGAAGGGCCTACCTTATCGATCTACTGCTAATGATGTTGTCTCCATCTCTTTTTGACTCTCACCAGGCTTCTTCTATGTACATATCACATTGTATAGTATTTAACCTGTTGTTGCCCGTTTCTTTAGTTACTCATCAGCTCATGAATAGTTAAGGGTACTGGGAAGATGTTATAGCGGTCATACGTAAGGTTATGGTGGGTAGGGAGTGTCTTGTTATGTAAGGGGAAGGTGTGTAGTATCTGGGACTGTGGAAGGGATGCTGTAGAACCATGCTAGGATGCGATGTACTGTATGAGAATGTTTAGATTTGAATAGGAGGGAAGGTTAGAGCAGCTGGGTTACTGATGGCTGAGATGTTTCGCCAAAGATCCTTTAAGTCAAAAAATTGTTGAGAACTAACAGGACTGGAGCCTCCTGTTTATTTGAAAGAAATGATGGATTTGTACTGGAGCTATACCCTTCCAGTACAAATTCCTATGTATAGGCAAGCTCAAAGGGTTTCCAAGCATTGCATGTGTGCACATTAATTGTGTCATTTTATTTGTGAAATGAAATCATTTACCCCAATGTGTGCCTGCTTCACTAGCATATTGGGCTTGTTCTAGAATCTATGGGTGTTTGTTGATCCCCCTAAGTGACACCTCCCCCTCTGAAGCACAGTGATGCAAAATGGCACAATGTGCCGATGTGCAGTAGATTCATGAAGTATTTTGTGTGTTGAGAAAAGTTCACCTTTGCAGCCTGAAACACCTTTTGCTCTGGATAATAAGTAGCATGCATCACTTCACGCCAGGATAGTGTTGGACTAAACACTTAGTAAATATGAGCCCACATATATGTTATGTATTGGAAGCAATAGTTATGCCTACTGACACCTAACTCTGCTGCAGAAGTAACCAGACCTCTCTTAATAGAGAGTCCAAACCCACCAGCGGCACACAGAGGAAACACTGTTTCCTTGGCCAACCATTGGATGGGTGTCCATGCGGGCAAAGACTGAAACATTCTGAGAGCAAACTCCTACACTAGGTCCCTTCAGGCTGCTACAAAAATGAGATCATTTGTGACTTAGCTGCAACCCCAAGTGTTCAGGATTAGTCTGCTATCTTCAGTACCTCAGAGCGGACACTCTTCCCATAGATTCATCAAATCTCACCTCTTACACAGTCATTGTGACATCATCAGTCATTCTAACTAATCAGGTCACATGCTGCCATCTGAACCAGATCAACTGTATTTCAAACACACTAAGCGCTCACTAAGTGATCCTACTAGGATTTAAATCACAATTCTGTCCCAAGCAGGAGTCATTCTTCATTTGTCAAACCACAGTCTATTGGTCTTGAGGCATACCATCCAAAACAAAACCCGGTCCTTAACCTTGAGGAGGATTAGCACCATACTTTGCAGATGTAGAAGTGTTTCTAATACTAAGACAAAAATACTTAATTTAGATGATTTTAAGTTGCCATGACTAGGCCGCAACCAGCTTGCATGGACATTCATTCACATTTGCATAAAGATAGTGCTCTTTTGATTTTATGTGAACAAGCATTCTCCGCATGCATGTGTTTCTCTGTGTCTTTTTCCATTTCAGAAAATCAACAAAATAGAAGCCTTATTTGATGTGATGTTTATTTTATAAAATATAATTGTATTAATGTGTTCCTCTAAAGGAAAACATGTCTAGGAAGTTCCTGTAGGTTGTAATTTTTAAGACCCCTTGCCTAATCTTCAATGAAAGAGCCATTCATTCGCTGAACGTGTTATTGTTTGTTAAGTTACATGCAGTAAAGTAAGTGTTTACTAGGTGCATCTTATTTGATGTATTTGAATAATGATTGGTTTACATGAATGCATCTTTGTTAATCAAGACCAATTATGTCACGTCTAATCATACTGAGTTTATGGCTTCTTTGCCTAAAACCCTATAAAAGATTATATATTTAAGATATGTTCCAGACTTTTCCTGAATTTCTAACTGAGCAGACTCTGTGCTAGTCTGTCATTTGATTTATACTTCGAGCTTTTTGCACTTGCTTTGAGAGCAGACTCTATGTCGGTCCACTTGCTGAACTATACTTTGTTTCGGACTGCTACTTGCTTTAGAGACTGCCTTATGTTATGTTTCTTGCATTATTTGATTTTGACTTATTATGATTGTTGATTTCCCATGATTTAATGAACAACTTTTTGCCTTTTGTAATGAACTTCACTTTGAATAAACCCTTGTGGTTTTGACCCAAATTCTTGTCTTGTGGAGGTTTCATTTAATAGCATTGTTCTTAGTCTTATGAAGACACAGCCAGCCCGATCTAACGTCTCAACCCTCTTAATTATTTTAATTAAAGCATAAACATTATCTACCAGTACCGTCGCTCTGCAAAGAGGCCCTGCTGCTCATAGCATGTGGTGTGGGGATGTCCCTATGATTGATAAATTAAATCAAGCCCAGGAGAGCCTGGGTCGTTGGAAATGAAGGTATGCCTAACAACTGTAAATATGCAGTACCATGTCATAGCACAGTGGGCTACTGTAGGAAGCTGGCTCTGTATATACTATACCAAAGTAAGGTATAGTGTGCACTGAGTCCAGTGGATCCCCAGAGGCTAAAGTAGATAATACTAAAAGCTGTCTTTGTGGTAGTGTGGGCGAGGGCTGTGTTAAGCATTTGTTGTACACACTCAGGCAAGAAATGATTACACACACTCAAAGACTGAATCCAAGACCAATTGTTTTCTATAAAAGAAAATCACTTTGTTACTTTATTTTTAGAACCAAGAGGAACTGGTTTGCAGGTAAGTATCACTTTTAAGAATATCAATACTTTTCAAATAAAGTATGATTTGTGTTGCAAAGGCAATAGAAATACTGTACAGTAGTAGAAATACTTTTGTGTTGTCAATCAAGAACAGTAGCAAAACTTAGCAATTGTAAAAGACCGACTTTGAGTGCAATAGGAAGAAATGCAATTTATTCCTATGGGATGAAAACAGAAATGCACAATTACAGGTAAGTACTCGACTTACACATCCAGTCTTCGGGGGTTTAGACCAACACTGGGCAAGGGTCAGATCAAGGTAGGTACTGCACCACTAGCCGCACTGGGGCGGCGGGGTGCAGAGGTCACTGGGCTCAATGTTAGTCAATGGAGTCTGGGGTCACCCACGAGAGATGCTGGTTGCAGGTAAGTACCCGTGGTTTCAGGACACAGGCCCAGGGGTTTAAGCAAGCACAGGGGTGGGACAAGGCAGCACCAAAGCTACACCACCAGAGGCACAGCGGCGATCAGGTGCAGACACAGCATCGGGCGTCCAACGCAATCCTATGGAGATACTTCTTTTGGGGAACAAGCTTCCGGCGTCAAACTGAAGGGTGCAGGCAAAAAACTAGTGACAGGATGAACACTTGAAGTTTACCCACTCTATTGACAAAGAACATGCCATCTTTCTGGACCTGGAGATCTCGATGACCACAGAAGGGATATGTACCAAAGTACACAATAAACCTACTGCCAAAAACAGTTTATTGTTGTACGAGAGCTACCACCCGAGGGCCCTACGACAAAATCTACCGGTGGGTCAGTTCCTTCGAATACGTAGGAACTGCTCTAATATAGAAACATTCAAAGAGCAAGCTGACCAACTGGAGAAGAAACTGTTGGATCGCAATTATCCTGCAAAATTGGTGAAAAAGGCGAAGAAGAGGGCCAGGAACAACCATCGGGAGGGACTCCTGGAGACCACCAACAAAGAAAAAACAGAGAGGGTAGTTTGTGTCACTTCTTATACTCCGGTATCCAATCAAGTCCAAAACATCATCAGAAAGAAATGCCCCATCTTGAACAGTGCGGACAAACAATGGACATCACCCCTGTTCGCGTTCAAACGAAGTAGGAGCCTACGCGATGATTTAGTCCAAGCAGTTACAACAAAAAGAAACAACAGACCAAACCACACTCTGGAACCAATCGAGACCTTATGGACATTTCCCATGCGGGAGCTGTGTAGCCTGCCCACAGACATACACAACCAAGGAAGTGGATATAGGTACAGGCAACCCATGGCGGTTAAAAGACTTCAGCAATTGCAATACTGAGGGGGTGGTATATCTGCTGACATGCCCATGTGATCTCAAATACGTGGGCATGACCACAAGAAAAATAAAGACTCGTATAAATGAACATCGCAGCACTATCAGGTGTAGGAAATCCAACACCAAGTTAACCAAACACTGTCTGGAAGCAAACCACAAAGACACTGACCTAAGATGGGTGGTCCTGGAGGTCATGAACAAACACAAACCTGACATAGTGAAAGCTCTGTTTGTAAGAGAGCAACGTTGGGTTTTCCGTCTACACTCATGGGATATTGGTCTTAATGACGAAATCCCCTGGCTACAAATGGGGCGGTAAAAACAACCACCCTGTTCTAGTCTCCTATGTTTTGCAGAATTAAGGATACTGAGCTGCTCCTGTAAATTACTAAAGGAGTAACATGCACCAGAATACGACTTAAATTAAGGGAATAATAGCCATTTTAAGAGGACTGCCTCATGTCCATCACGGGGTTGTGCTCGTGGATCATGATACAAATTGGTCAACCTTAGTATTTATTTTTTATATTTTGTGTGCGTTTTAATGCAACCCCTGCTTTACCCATCACGCAAATTTATTTTCTGGGGTGGGTATTTCGTGTGACCATCACTTTCTTTAAGCGCCACACATAAGAATAGGACGCCTTTTCATAATATTTGTACATCAGACAGGCAATGGGCTAAATACTACTCTTTTGGCCAGGTACACACTTGCATTGACTGAGCACCAAAACGCAAACATTTAATTATATAGGCCCCATCAATATGAGGGATATACTTAGATTTGCCGTGGAGAATGTGCGCATACCCGGAGCACTTCTCTAAACTACGGGTGAGATTCGTGCCTGACTTCCGTGGTCAGACAAACTCATGATCAGTGGGGCTCGCCTAGAATCAGGCGCACTCCAGGCGATCTATACAAACGCCGCTTGTGACACCGGATATCTATGCACATCGGAGCGACAGCTTGGGCGCAGGTCAGGCTTTTTTTGACTAACCTATAACTGGCGCTCGCTGAGACACCGGAAATCATACAGGTTATTCCAATTAGCAAATTACTGCCCGCCCCTCCCACTAGTTCCATCAATTAAACACACTACTTATACCTCTGTCTCCACCGGGTTCATTCATCACCGGGGAGGAGAGCTGAATACTGCTAGGTGATGCAGCGGAAAGCGCACCTTGATGAAGTAAGGCAACTGTGTGAGAATGATTGATGGATGCATGTTTAGGAGGGAACACCTTCCGTTTTTGACAAACCTTAAAGCCTCTTGTTACCTTAACATGGCTACTTGTGTTTGAACTTTCCAGGGTTTGACTATAGGGGCTTTCCTTTTATTCCCCCTCCCATGAAGTACGTAGGGTGAAGACTGTGGGTAAGACGTGGGAGTTATCTCTCCCCCTTGTTTTTTCACTTGTGTGTTCACGTATGACAGACACGTGTTACACACCTAACCACGCGCGCTTAAAATGTGTGGAGTGGTTCCTACTTTTACATGACTGACCTAAATATCCTGATGGTTTTGTGCGTCGTTTCTTCTTCTTTTTCCTTCACAGGGTACAGAGGACCCCCAGGTAGTGGAGAGTGAAAAAGGTCACCCCACCGTTGGTTTTCTAATCACATTGTTGGTAAGAGTGGAGCCCTTTATAAATATAAAGATAGGTCCTGATGAATGCCATGTACCACTGCTGACACTAGGCAGAAACATGTTGACCCAATTCTACATGGCGAGGGGTTAATAACCTTCCCCATACCGCCGTTCACTTGTTTTTAGATACCATACAGTTACCTAGTTCATTAAAATTTAGTGAGGTGACTGTAATGGTTTTTAATTTCACTCACTCACTTTGGGCCCCCACTTAGTTTAGAAGGGCATCCCTGTCGTCAGGTGTATGCCCACCCTCTATCAAACCAAGTTTTTAGAGGGCGAGGACGGCCGATGATGAAGCATGACACCAGGTGGTGTGTGAGGCCAGTCCTAAACTTTTTGTGAGATATTTACACTCGCATACACATAACACCCCTGAGCACCATTTAGGTCATTTTAGTGGGAGCGGCCTCGTTTGTGTAGAACAAAAAACTAGTGACAGCACATGCATGTTGGGATGTTCAGGGGTCACAGGGGCACAGCTGGACAAGCTCCCCAAAACAAAGGGCCTGCAAGTGCAGGGGTGCCTTTAGATGTCAGATTTATTCTCACCGGGCCGGTCGCGGTTGAGGGGACCCTTCGGGTTCACATTGCGGGTGCCATCATGGAGGTCAGCCACCACTGAATTCGAGGTCAGGATCGCTGGAGAGACTTCACGGGACAGGTGAGCCAATCAGAATCGGTCTGTGGGCGTTGGGTGCAGAGTAGGCAGGACTCGCAGCTCTAGATGGCACAGGAGTCCTTGGAGTTGATTTCTTCTGGACAGCTCCACTGTCCACGGTAGACTGGAGTCTTTTTCGAAGGCAGCAGTCAGCCCCCCCAGGGTTTTCAGAGGTCGCTGGCTGCAAGCTAGGTCGCCTCTTTTTCGCAGGCTTTTTCGAAGCTGGAGACAGGCCGGTAGGGCTGGGGCCAAGGCAGTCGTCGTCATCAGGCTTCTCTGCAGGGTCGGCTTCAGGGATGTCTTCTTTCTTCTTAGGTCATCGCAGATCTGAGGATCAAGGTTCAGGGGTGCCCCTAAATACTGAATTTAGGGGTGTCACTAGCACTGGCAGGTAGTGGCCAATAGGCTACTTACCTTTAGGGTGACTACAGCCTTTGTATGTCCTCTCCCTTTGGGGAGGGGCCATCCCCTAACCTGATTGGCTAAAATCCTTCCATTCAAGATGGAGTATTTTCTAAGAAGGGGGTCACCTCGGTCCAGGACACCTAAGGGGTGGTCCTGGCAGAGAGGGTACACACCTCTCCAGTTTACTAATTTTCCCGTCGACCTTGCAGCCAAAAGTAGGGCTTGGCCTGGGGGGTGGGCATCTCCACTAGCAGTAGAGGCCCTGGCTAGCATAACAAAGAGCTGGAAGCCTTTGAGGCTCACTGCCCTGAATGCTGTTCCTGCTTGGGGGTTGTTGAAAAGCACCCCCATCCCAAGCAGGCTTTGTTCCTGACCCATGAGAGCACAAGGGATCCTACCTTAGGGGGCCAGAAACATATCCGAGTGTGGCAGGCTGGTGCTGGTGCAGACCAGTCATCTGCACAATAGTGAGTTGGTAGTTTTTCAGGGTGCATCTCTAAGATGCCCTTTAAGTGCATTTTGAAATAAATCCAACACTGGCATCAGTGTGGGTTTATTATGCTGAGAAGTTTGACATCAAACTTCTTAGCATTCAGTAAAGCCACCATGGAGGTGTGGAGTTCGTAATGACAGACTCCCAGCCCATGTACTCAATATGGCTTCACTGCACTTACAATGTCTAAGAATGGACTTAGACACTGTAGTACCTTTTGGTAGAAAGAAGTCTCTAGTATACAGAACCAGCTCATTTGGGTGGTGTATGGTGTATAAACACTCAGAGCCTACACTCAGAGCCTGAATCTCACTCACATGCCATGCAGAGGTGATGAAGTGTTAATGGTGAGAATCTGCAAATAACAGCTGTGGAATGGCTTGAATGGAGTACACATTAAATAAGTAAGGCTATGATTGAGCTCTCACTGGGGCATCCCAAACGGAGAAAGGGCGAACATGTTTTCTAGCACTTTCAGAAATTGCATCACAACTGGAGATTTAAACCAGGAGGACTGATCAGGCAATCGTCAGAAGGCCCAGAGGGCCTAAATGCACAAGTTACTAACTTGTGTAACAATATATCTGTAAGAGACAGTAGTTAGTGACAGATTCCTTACCTTACAATATCCCCAGGCGTCAGGCTGGATCCGGAAAGTTTTGCGTAGCAGTACCCTTGCGCGTCGGTAGGCGGCGTCGTGCGGCTCCGCGTCCGTTGTCGGCGTCGAGATCTCCGGGATGACGTCGCAGCCAGTACTTAGACGCCGCCCATGCGCGCTGACGTCAGTTCTGTACACTACTTTCCGCGCCAGGAACGCAGAGCCATGCAAGAAGCTGACATTGGTGTCTGAAAAAATACCAGGGCCCTGAAAGGGAGGTCCTTAACCCTAGAAATCAGTTTGCAGAACGGGGAGGATGGGTGGGGCGGTAAGGAATCTGTCACTAACTACTGTCTCTTACAGATATATCGTTACACAAGTTAGTAACTTGTGCATCTGAAAGAGACACGTTAGTGTCAGATTCCTTACCTTAGAATAGATACCCCAGCAATACCAACCCCGGTGGTGGGCCTGCGAACAGATTCAGACAAGGAAGTCCCGGAGGACAGAGCGGCAAAAGAAGCCGTCCCTCCGGACCTGGCTGTCAAGGCAGTAATGCTTGGTAAACGTGTGCAGCGAGGCCCACGTAGCTGCTTGACATATATCCTGTAGCGGAACACCGCGGCCTAAAGCCGTGGTAGCAGCTGTTGCCCTGGTAGAATGGGCACGTAGCCCAACAGGGGGCTCCTTCTTAGCCAAAGAATAGCAGGCTTTGATACACAAGATTACCCAGCGGGAGATGGTCCTCTTGTGTACCGCCCGACCTTTTTTGGCGCCCACGTAGCCAACAAAGAGCTGGTCATCCACCCGGAACTGTTGTGTGCGGTTGAGGTAAAAGGAAAGCGCACGTTTTGGGTCCAGACGGTGGAGTCTCTCTTCCTCTCTGGAAGGATGCGGAGGCGGAAAGAAGGTGGGCAAAGTGATGGTCTGCCCAATGTGGAAGGCAGTAACCACCTTTGGCAAGGAGGACGGGCGCGTCCTAAGAACAACCTTGTCTGGATGGACAGACAGAAAGGGGGGTTTGCACGAAAGAGCCTGGAGCTCACTCACCCGCCGAGCGGAGGTGATGGCCACCAGAAAGGCAGTCTTCAGAGTGAGAAGACGAAGAGGACAGTTATGTAGAGGCTCAAAGGGAGCGCACATTAAAAAGGTAAGAACCAAGTTCAAGTCCCACTGAGGCATTACAAACGGAACAGGAGGGAAGAGGTGTGTAATGCCTTTAAGAAACCTGTTAACAACAGGGGACTTGAAAAGGGAGGGCTGATCAGGAAGCCTGAGGAAGGCCGAGATTGCACAAAGATAGCCCTTGATGGTACCCAGGGCAGAACCCTGTTGGGCCAGAGAAAGAAGGAACAGAAGAACCTCAGAAAGAGGGGCAGAAATGGGATTCACAGTCTTTGCTGTGCACCATGCCACAAACTTGTTCCACCTGTAGGCGTATACCACCTTAGTGGAGGGACGCCTGACTGCCAGAATCACATCACAAACTGCGGGAGGCAAGTCAAAAGGAATCAACTGCCGCCGCTCAATCTCCACGCAAGGAGGTGGAGACTGGACAGGTTCGGGTGGAGGACCGTCCCCTGCTGCTGCGACAGAAGATCCTCCCGAAGAGGCAGACGGATCGACGCTCATACTGAGTAGCTCGGGATACCAAACTCTTCGAGCCCAGTCCGGAGCCACAAGAATGACTTGGGCCCGGTTGCACCGAATCTTCTTCAACACTCTGGGTAGAAGTGGTATAGGCGGAAAGGCGTACAACAGACCGCAACTCCACTCGCGACGAAAAGCGTAGCCGAGCGAGTGCCGCCTTGGAAATTCCAACGCGCAGAACTGATGACATTGCGCGTTCTCTTCGGTGGCGAATAGATCTAACCAAGGCTCTCCCCACTGTAGAAAGAGTCCTTGCGCCACCTCTGAGTGAAGACGCCATTCGTGATCCATCATGCACCTGCGGCTGAGTTCATCCGCCCTGGCGTTCAGGGAACCTGCCAGGTGTTGAACCATCAGGAATATGCCCTGATGTTCCAGCCATGTCCAGAGACGCAGAGCCTCCTGACATAGGGTCCACGGCCCCACCCCGCCTTGTTTGTTGCAGTACCACATGGCGGTGGTGTTGTCTGTGAACACCTGCACTACCTTCCCTTTGACAGAGGGAAGGAATGCCTTGAGTGCAAGTCGGATCGCCCGGAGCTCCAGAAGGTTGATATGGAGCCGGGACTCCATCGGAGACCAGAGGCCTCTGATCTCCGCCTCTCCCATGTGACCGCCCCATCCCAGAAGGGACGCGTCCGTCACAACTGTGTGCTCTGGCTGGGGAAGGGAGAGGGATCTGCCCATGACCCATTGCCGGTTCGAGAGCCACCACTGCAACTGTCTTGCAGTCCCCTCCGAGATCTGGACGTAATCGGACAGGTTCCCCTGATGCTGCGCCCACTGGAACTTCAGGTCCCACTGCAGAGCCCGCATATGCCATCTGGCATGATCGACCAGCAGGATGCAGGAGGCCATGAGGCCCAGCAGCCTCAGGGTCATCCGTACCGAAACCCAGGATAGAGGCTGAAAGATCAGAATCATAGCCTGAATATCCTGGACTCGCCGTTCGGGAGGATAGGCCCGAAACTGCGTTGTGTCCAGAACTGCTCCGATGAAAAGGAGCTGTGGAGAAGGAATCAGGTGCGACTTCGGCACGTTGATGGAGAACCCCAGCGAGTGCAGGAGTTCGGCCGTTGTCTGGAGGTGGGAGACGACTGCCTGGGACGAGCCCGCCTTCAGCAACCAGTCGTCGAGGTAGGGGAAGACTGGAACCCCTGCCCGGCGCAGATGAGCTGCGACCACCGCCATCACTTTCGTGAACACCCGAGGGGCGCTGGTAAGGCCAAAGGGGAGCACGGTGAACTGAAAATGCTCGAGGCCTACCGTGAACCGCAGGTAACGCCGGTGGGCCGGCAGGACGGGGAGGTGAAAATATGCGTCCTGCAAGTCCAACGCTACCATCCAGTCTCCAGGGTCGAGGGCAGTCAAGACCTGAGCTAGGGTGAGCATCTTGAACTTCTCCTTCCGGAGGAAGCGATTGACGTTCCGGAGGTCCAAGATAGGATGCATGTCCTCCTTCTCGGGCACCAGAAAGTAGTGGGAGTAACAACCACGCCCTACTTCTGGGGTCAAAACGCGCTCGATGGCCCCCTTGGCCAAGAGGGCCGCAACTTCCTTTTGAAGAAGCACCAAATGATCCCCCGACATGCGGTGGCATTGGGGTGGCATGGCTGGGGGGTTAGTCTTGAAGGGAAGGGAGTAGCCCCTTCGGACAATGTCCAAGACCCACTTGTCCGATGTGATGGCACGCCAGTGGTGAAGGTGATGGCGGACCCTGCCCCCCACTGGCATGCTGTGGACCTGAAAGGATGGACTAGGAGGGCTTGGAGGCCACGGACGGGGCGGAGGTGGTGACCTGACCCGCACGCTGGTTACCCGACCCACCTCGGCGGGAGCCACGTCCTCGGCCACGCGAAGACGCTTGCTGCGCGGGCCGGTGGTTGGGCAGCGGACGTGACTGGGCACCCCTTCCGTGGCCACGAAAGGGGCGAAAAGCAGACTGTTGCGGAGGGCGCACAGCAGAAAGGCCCAGGGACTTGGCTGTAGCCCGCGAGTCCTTAAAGCGCTCCAGCGCGTGGTCTGCTTTGTTGCCGAAAAGGCCGACACCATCAAAGGGCATGTCCATAAGTGTGTTTTGGACATCGCCCGAGAAAGCAGTGGTCCTCAGCCAGGCGTGACGGCGCAGCGCCACTGTCGTCGCAAGCGATCTGCCTAGCGAGTCGGTGGTATCTAGGCCACATCGGATGGTATATTTTGCCGCATCTCTTCCTTCCACAATGGCGCGGGAAAGCAGTGCCTGGGCCTCCTCAGGACACTGGGGCAGGATCTGCGCCACCGAATCCCACAAGGAGTGAGTATATCGGCCCAAGAGGCAAGTGGTGTTGACAGACCTCAAGCCAGCACTGGTGGAAGAAAAAACCTTCTTCCCAAATTGGTCCAGTTTTTTGGATTCCCTATCCGGGGGAGCGGTAGGGAAGGCACTTTGAGAGGCAGAGGCTTGGACAACCAAGTTCTCAGGGTTGGGTGTTGGGAAAGGAACAGGGGGTCGCCCGGAGCAGGGCGATGGCGTCGGGCTACGTTCCTATCCACAGGAGCCCCTGTGGTGGGCTTGGACCAGGTGCCTAAAAGAACGTCCAAAAGTGCCTCGTTGAACGGCAGCAGTGGCTCCGAGGAGGTAGCCGCCGTCTGAAGCACTTCCGTCAGGATGTTAGTCCTGACAGCCACTGTAGGTAACTGGAGGTGCAGGGCCTCAGCTGCCCTACGCAACACCGTAGCAAAGTTTGCTCCCTCCTCCGCTGCCACGGAAGGAGGAGACAGCATGCCAATGTCAGGAGAGGTGTCCAGACCACTGGCATCCCCAAGTTCCTCAGCCCAGTCCTGATCATACTCACATTGGGCAGTGAGAGGGTCCTCAGACCCCTCCCAGTTCTCTTCGTCCTCCAAATCAGGTTCAATGTAAGGAGGAGGGACATGTGGGACCCAAGGTCTCATCGGCGCCGGAGCCGGCGTCGATCGACGTCGGTCCGGCGCCGTGTCCGGAGAGAACCTGGGGACGGCGCCGCCCGGGGCGTGAACGGCACCGGTGAAATCAATGCCGGTGGAGGTGTCGTTAGGTCAACGGGCGTCGACAGGGGTTGTGGCAGCGCCGGGGCCGAGGCCGGGGCCGGGACCGGGGCTGGTGTCGCTGGCGGCACTGGGGCCGGAGTCGCCGTAGGAACCCCACTAGGGCCCGCGGGGCCCGAAGGCGCACCGGTGGGACCTTGAGGCCCGAAGAGGCGGGCCATGGCCGACAGGAACTCCTGTATTACGGCCGGAGTCACCGCCGAACCCGGGTAGGGCGGGTAATGCGGCGGCGGCTCCACAGGCACTCCCGGAGACGCGGGGGCGGGGATGGTGCCGACGGGACCCTAAGCCGAGTCGCGCGACCGGCGAGGGGAAGTCGTCGAGCGATGACGCTTCTTTGACTTCTTGTGCTTCGACTTACCGGAGGAGTGCGAAGACTTTGACCCAGAAGAACGATGAGGACTCCGCGACCGGCCCCTCGACCTCTCTCGTGACCGGGGCTTGGATTGGCGCGGAGCCGACTGCCGGACCTCGAGGAGCTTTCGAGACCGCTCTCGCAAAGCCTTCGGATGCAAGGCCCGACAGTCAGGGCTCGACTTGGAGTCGTGGTCGCGCCCGAGGCAGTAGAGACAGTCTCAATGCGGGTCCGTGATCGACGACATCCGACCACAGGCGTCGCATGGCTTGAAGCCGGGCATCCCTACTGACACCATTGGAGTCGAACGACTCGAGAAAAACAGTGACAAAAAAATCACAAAAAGTTCAGTCAAAAAATGACTGGGGCACTGCTCTCCGGATCTGCGCTTACTGGCGCGGAAAAAGAAAGAACTGACGTCAGCGCGCATGGGCAGCGTCTAAGTACTGGCCGCGACGTCATCCCGGCGATCTCGACGCAGAGCCGCACGACGCCGCCTACCGACGCGCAAGGGTACTGCTACGCAAAACTTTCCGGATCCAGCTTGACGCCTGGGGATATTCTAAGGTAAGGAATCTGTCACTAACGTGTCTCTTTGAGTTATAACCCTTAATCATGCCCAGAGCCAGGCAAGAGGAAGAACAAATAATAAAACATCAGACAGTTAGGCTTTACAGGGTCAACCTCAGAAGTTCGGCACCAAACCACAAATTTGTCCCAACAACAGGCATATACAGTTTTTGTTGCGGGACGGCTGGATGCCAAGATGACATCAAACCCATCCAGGGGAAGGTCAAATGTGTTCAACTGTTGTCGCTCAATCTTCAGGCATCAATGAAAAGGCTTTGAAGGCCCAGGTGCAGAATCCTGCCCTGTTGCTGCAACATCAGACCCTCTTGGGGTCCAGCCTTATCAGAGGATACATGCTCAAGGTCAAGAGTTCTGTATACCATACTCTCCATGCCCAATCCTAAGCCACTAGGATGACTTGACCCTGGTCTGTCCTGATCTTGAGAATTCGGGACAGGAGTGGTATCAGAGGAAAGGCATAAAGGAGTCCTGGGTTCCACTACAGCCGGAAAGTGTCTCAAAGCGATAGATGCATTGGAAACTCCAATGCGCAGAGGTGCTGACATTGCGTGTTCTCGGCTGTGATAAACAGATCTAGCCAAAGTTCTCCTGATTCACGGAAGCGACCTTGTGCCACCTTTTGGGTGTAACTGCCACTCGTGATCCGCTAGGCGCCGATTACTGAATCAGTCTACCCTGGCGTTCAGGGAACTCACCATGGGGTTCGCCACAAGGAAAATATTGTGGTGGTCGAGATATTTCCAGAGGCACAAGGCTTCCAGGAACAGGGTCTGTGACCCCCACCCACCCTGTTTGTTGCAGTACCACATGGCGGTGGAGCTCTCCGTGAGCATCTGCACCAGCCTACCCCTTGATGAATGGCAGGAAAGCTTTCAGCGCCAAGCAGATGGCCCTCTGCTCCAAACGTTTAATATGGGGCCAGGACTCCGCCGGAGACCAGGGGGCTCTGATCTCCATCTCAGCACCACCCCGGTTCAAAAGCGACGCATTGGTCGACACCATCAGCTCTGATGGTGAAGGGAGAGGAGACTAATGCTGACATAATCGCAGTATAGCAACCACCACTTCAGATCACTGGCAGTCTCCTCCAAAATCTGAACTGGGTTGGAGAGATTCCCATGATATTGGGCCCACTTGGGACTTCAGATCCCACTGCAGAGCCCACATATGCGACCTGGCATTGTCGTGTAGTTCCTATAGTACCCTTGCAAGACCTGCGCGTTTGGATAACCTAAACTGTGGGCTTGGTGGCAGACTGATTCTGTACACCCCCACCGAGAATGTTGGCCTGTTTGCAAAAGCTAGCTCACAGTGCCACTAGTGTCTCCTCTTATCGGGGAGAGATTCATTTCTGGCAACCTTAGAACATGACAACCCTGATCCCTCAAGATCGTGGAAACAATGTACTACTTTTCGCTCAGTCACTCGTGCTTATTTAGTTTATCTCAGGAGGTACACAGAATAAACAGTCGGGCGTTTCAATAAGGATTTATTGAACAGTTGTTATTCTCGTGTAAAGTATATGAGCTAAAACAACCATTAGACAGTAGCAGAGATATATGATTAGCAGTACTATGAATATAAAAGGATAGTACAGTTCTATCATCTTGCAATAAGCATGAATAAATACATGAATATAAAATGCATTGATAAAAGCGAGTGCGTACTCCTAAGATGCCTATCTAGATGTACCTAAGTGTACCTAGCATGTGAGTAGGTGTGCAGCCAAGAATCCCTCTAGGATTTGGTCGAACCCCATTACCTGATGTGAGAATGTAGGAGCCTCTCTTGGTCTCGAGTTGGACACCCCGCAAGGGATGATCAGACCACTGTCAGCTGGAGCGTCTGCATGCAGGAGCCTCAGCGTCTCTGGTCAGTGTGTCGGCCTGGAAGTCTCGGTTTCCTCTAACTACTGATAGCAAGAGGTGCTGTATTTATACAGAAAAGTATATAGAGTCCCTGTGTCCCTTGTTCTTGTGTTAGCCATTGTTGGGTAGGAGGATGACGTATGGGATGAACCTTGTGCGTAGATATTAGGAAGGTGGTGTATAGCCCCTGCCTGGTTTCCAAGTAGCCTCATGAATATTTTATTCATGCAGTATCATCCTAAAGATGAAGTAATAGAACACTATTGTACGGGAAAAACCCTCCTTCTGCACCCAGGCCTAGAACTAGGTAAAAGGTTCAGTCCATAAAAGGCGTTCAATCCTTAAAAGGCTTGTTAGTGTGTAATGTAGGGGAGGTGATGTAGGTGAAAGGGTATGATGTTACCCGGGCCTATATTAGGGTACCTATATGAAACATAACACCCACTCCTCTTCCGAACAGTCAACAATGATAAAAATGCTAGTGGACTATTCTTTTTACTAGATAGTAGTGCATAGAACATTTTTCAATGAGCTTCATTAAAATCCTGTTTTAAAATTAATTTAGAAACAGTTTAAAAAGGTAAAAATTTAAAATTCTTGCTTTGAAAATTAGTTGTTTTGGAATCGTCTCTTAAGCCACAGTCCTAATTGAGTTCGTTTATATAAGTTGAATGTCTACAAGCGTCAAAAGGCCATGCTTTTCAGCGAGAGAGTGTCAATTTTCAGGAAGTGTTCCAAATTTAGTTAATTTTAGAGAAAAATAAAAATTCGAATTCTTTCCCAGCACACGATGAGCCAATTACAGATTAAATGTCCTGGCTGGGAGACGCAACATCATCGCTGCTTGCTGCTGCAGGGGACGGTCCTTGTAACACCTCGCAGAGCACGTCAATGGAGCACAGATGATATTCAGTACTGCCAATGGCTGGTGTAGGGGCAGCCGGTGCTGCCGTCGATATCTCGGTGCTAATGGTGGAGCTAAAGCTTAACTCAGTTGTAAAAGGCACCTGCGGATTTTGGAGAAATGCGGCCATCAAGATGGGAATGCGCTGGGGACATTGTCGAGCGTGGGCCCTCAAGGGTTCCAGCCAGGTATTCAAGTCCCCAGGTGTGTCTGTTGCAAGTGTCAGACAGAGGTCCAACAAGCATTCTTCACCACAAAACAGGCATCGAAAAACAGGTAAGATGAAGTCCATCCAGACTGGTCTGAACGATAGGAACCAAGAGGCGCTTAGTTCCCTTAGGCGAGGTGTGCCCAGATGTTGTACCATGCGTTCACGGTATTTCCGCTCCAGGAGAGCTTTTGCCAATTCATTGGTAATTGGGCCATCCATTGCATAGTAGGTAAATGACAATCAGGACTCCCGCTATTGATAGCAGGATCAGAGGTAGACCTCCGAAAATGCTTCCAAATACGGAGTGTATAAAGTTCGGGATAACTCCGAGGATTGTCTGAAAGGTGCTAAGCAGTCCTGACCCTATGGTCTTAAATAGGTGTACAATACCACTCATATCAGACATTTTAAAGATACGACCCACCATTTCTGCGAAATTAATGGGGCAGTTTGTACGTATAAGTGCCTGTATCTCACTCGAGGTCCTTGCGATTTGAAGTTCAAAGGTCTCTCGAGCGGAGGTTAAGGGTACGGTCTGCTGTAAAAGCATGGCTTTCAGTCAGCTTAAAGTATCAATTTGTATAAAGGAAACATTCAACGAAGGCCATAACGGCGGTTGTATGATGGAACAACTACCACTTGAACAACTACAGTCTAAACAACTACTCCTTAACCACTACTTAGTCTAAACCACTAGTTTTAACAACAACTATTTTTTTACAACTACTATGCCTTTACCACGATTGCCTTTACCCCATTAATGTATCTATTTTACAGGTAAGTATAAACCTATATATATATATATATATATATACATGTATGTATGTGTTATGGGTTTGTATGTACCTGTAAAACACTTACATTTCGTGGTAAAGGCATGCATGCTAAAGACATGTGTTGTAAAATTAATGTTGGTAAGTATTAACACTATATACACACACACACCCCTATACTCACTATTAATGTTATAAAATCCCTTTCCACCCCAAAAACCTACACCCACCCCAAACCCTATGAATTCCCTTTCCACCCCAAACCCCCACACCCACCCTAAAAATACCCTTGCTACCCAAAACCCACACCCACCCTAAAATTACCCTTGCCACCCAAAAACCCATACCCACCCTAAAATTACCCTTGCCACCCAAAATCCCATACCCACCCTAAATTCTAAAATGACCCTTGCCACCCAAAAACCATACCCACCTTAAACCCTAAAAATACCCTTGTCACCCAAAACCCATCCCCACCCTAAACCCTAAAAATACCCTTGCCACCCAAAAACCCATACCCACTCTAAACCCTAAAAATACCCTTGAAAATCCATACTCACCCTAAACCCTTAAAAATACACTTGCAAATATATATATATATATATATATATATATATCTATATCACGTAATACTTACCAAAATACTTACATTTTAAAGTATTTTTTTTTTATTACTGCGAGTATGCCTTTACCTTTAATGCATTTACAACAAAATTCAAACACGTTTTCACAAAATAAACACTTTTTCCCTAAACTTATTTTGTTAAAAAAAAAACAACACATCCACTCTACAAAACCATATAAAATGCGCCCATCCACCATTTTATCAATAGTAATACATCTGTCATATACAATCCAAGAGTGCCATCTACTGGCCAGAGGTAGTTGTAAATGCATTAGTGGTTAAAAGACTCGTGATTCAGGTTGAGGTCGTTGTTAAGGAGTCGTGGTTCAGGTCCTTCGTTGTCAATGAGTCGATGTAAAGGCTGTTTCCCATAACGGCGCCTCCCTGACTGTACTTGTTGGGGGAAACAATACTTGCATACAGCAAGTAACCCTGGAGTTCACAGTGACAAGATAGTTAATGCCCGGAAGCATACCACAGCAACCTTGATCGTTCAGCATCAAGTAACTCCTGTTCGAGAGCAGCTCGAATACCGGCTTAATCACGGCAGCTGGAGTCCCTTTCATGTGGAAGGACAAGTTTGCTATCGAACCATTACATGCTCCGAGCAATGCAATGTCCCGGCACATGAGAGAACAAAGCGTTCTTACAGTTAGTACCACTTAGAAACACTTCTCGATCCCCACTCCGGCATCGAAATCTATACAGTAAATCCCAGGATTCCCTAATGTACCCCTTACCCATCTTTTCATATTTGCCGGCCTGCCGTTGTTCAAGGCAATATTGAAACTGAAAAGTAGTGACCGGTAGAGTTATGTGGCCATGGATCAGCCATTCAGTAGACGGCGCTTCCGCCACTGTAAATGGTAGTCGGTCCAGTTTTTCAATACGTAATATTGTATATTTAGCTCCCCTTTGTGCCATTTCAACCTGTTTATCTGTTAGATTATATTCAGAAAACAGAGACGTACTTTTATAAAACGCCAAGGCACAAAGCCTGCGCGCAAAGATTGCAGCGTCCAGCTTAATAACATGATAGAACGTAATTGAGATTGCCCGTGTTGTAGTATGGCCAAATCTTGTTCTAGGATGTCTATTGCAGAAGATACAATGTTGCCCAAAGAATATGTTCTGGAGGACAAAGTTGATAACCCATTGTCTACCACAGCCAATGATTTTTCTAAGTTAATACGGTCTATTTCCCGTATTCTCTCTGCGGCCTCTTGTTGTGACATTTTCCACTCTTCATTATAGGCAGCATAGATGCCAGCATATATGAAACGTTTCTGACGTTGTTGCCTGAGACCTTGTAAAAAAGCCCAAAGATCCATGTCTTGTGAGAGTAAGGTTAAGTGTGTTTCACTTCTGTTAGTGTTGAGGTCTCTAGCCAATCAAGGCACAACTTCCCAACACTGTAGGATGTCACTACCCCTGGATGTTCTCTTTGTACATAACATGGGTCTGGCCTGTGGATACTGTACCCTTCGGTAATACCTAAGAATCGTTTATGACATATGTTTTTGTCTAAGGGCCAAACCATCCATTTTTCCAAATTTGGGTCTGATCTATTGTACTTTAAAATGTCATCTACTGTTGCCCCTTCCTGTGAAGTCGAATTTTGCCACCCTCCCATCTGTGATGGTGTTGGAAATTGAGGTGTGTTCAGGTCCTTTACCTTGGCTAAGCCAAGACAGGATGTCTGTTGCACAGTTTCGTTTAGAAATGTCATCTGCTGTGGAATGAGGCATGCTCGAAATAGCGCTTCTGTTGCACAAGTTACTAACTTGTGTAACGATATATCTGTAAGAGACAGTAGTTAGTGACAGATTCCTTACCTTAGAATATCCCCAGGCGTCAGGCTGGATCCGGAAAGTTTTTGCTTAGCAGTACCCCTGCGCGCCGGTAGGCGGCATCGTGCGGCTCCGCGTCCGTCGTCGGCGTCGTGATCGCCGGGATGACGTCGCGGCCAATACTTAGACGCCGCCCATGCGCGCTGGCGTCAGTTCTGTACACGACTTTCCGCGCCAGAAACGCAGAGCCATGCAAGAAACTGACACTGGTGTCTGAAAACTAGGGCCCTGAAAGGGATGTCCTTAACCCTAGAAATCAGTTCGCAGAACGGGGAGGATGGGTGGGGCGGTAAGGAATCTGTCACTAACTACTGTCTCTTACAGATATATCGTTACACAAGTTAGTAACTTGTGCATCTGAAAGAGACACGTTAGTGACAGATTCCTTACCTTAGAATAGATACCCCAGCAATACCAACCCCGGTGGTGGGTCTGCGAACAAAGATCAGACAAGGAAGTCTCGGAGAACAGAACGGCCCAAAAAGCCGTCTCACCGGACTTGGCTGTCAAGGCAGTAATGCTTGGTAAACGTGTGCAGTGAAGCCCACGTAGCTGCCTGACAAATGTCCTGCAATGGGAAACCACGTCCTAAAGCCGTGGTGGCGGCTGTCGCCCTGGTGGAATGGGCACGCAGCCCAACAGGAGGCTCCTTCTTAGCCAAAGAATAACAGGCCTTGATACACAAGACGACCCAGCGGGAGATGGTCCGCTTGTGTACCGCCTGACCTTTTTTGGCGCCCACGTAGCCAACAAAGAGCTGGTCGTCCACCCGGAACTGTTGTGTGCGTTTTAGATAAAATGAAACCGCACGTTTTGGGTCCAGACGGTGGAGCCTCTCTTCCTCTCTAAAAGGATGTGGAAAGAAGGTGGGCAAAGTGATGGTCTGCCCGATGTGAAAAGCAGTAACCACCTTTGGCAAGAAGGACGGATGCGTCCTAAGAACAACCTTGTCTGGATGAACAGACAGAAAGGGGGGCTTGCAAGAAAGAGCCTGGAGCTCACTCACCCGCCGAGCGGAGGTGATAGCCACCAGAAAGGCTGTCTTCAGAGTGAGAAGACGAAGAGGACAGTTATGGAGAGTCTCAAAGGGAGCGCACATTAGAAAGGTAAGAACCAAGTTCAAGTCCCACTGAGGCATTACAAACGGAACAGGAGGGAAGAGGTGTGTAATGCCCTTAAGAAACCTGTTAACAACAGGGGACTTGAAAAGGGAGGTCTGATCAGGAAGCCTGAGGAAGGCCGAAATGGCACAAAGATAGCCCTTGATGGTACCCAGGGCAGAACCCTGTTGGGCCAGAGAGAGAAGGAACAGAAGAACCTCAGAAAGAGGGGCAGAAAGGGGATTCACAGCCTTTGCTGCGCACCATGCCACAAACTTGTTCCACCGGCAGGCGTATACCACCTTAGTGGAGGGACGCCTGGCTGCCAGAATCACATCACAAACTTCGGGAGGCAAGTTGAAAGGAATCAACTGCCGCCGCTCAATCTCCACGCAAGGAGGTGGCGACTGGACAGGTTCGGGTGGAGGACCGTCCCCTGCTGCTGCGACAGAAGATCCTCCCGAAGAGGCAGATGGATCGGGGGATCGACGCTCATACTGAGTAGCTCGGGATACCAAACTCTTCAAGCCCAGTCCGGAGCCACAAGGATGACTTGGGCCCGGTCGCGCCGAATCTTCTTCAACACTCTGGGTAGAAGTGGTATAGGCGGAAAGGCGTACAACAGACCGCAACTCCACTCACGACGAAAAGCGTTGCCGAGCGAGTGTTGCCGTGGAAATTCCAACGCGCAGAACTGATGACATTGCGCGTTCTCTTCGGTGGCGAATAGATCTAACCAAGGCTCTCCCCACTGTAGAAAGAGTCCTTGCGCCACCTCCGAGTGAAGACGCCATTCGTGATCCATCATGCACCTGTGGCTGAGTTCGTCCGCCCTGGCGTTCAGAGAACCTGCCAGGTGTTGAACCATCAGGGACATGCCCTGATGTTCCCGCCATGTCCAGAGACGCAGAGCCTCCTGACATAGGGTCCACGACCCCACCCCGCCCTGTTTGTTGCAGTACCACATGGCGGTGGTGTTGTCGGTGAACACCTGCACCACCTTCCCCTTGACAGAGGGAAGGAATGCCTTCAGTGCAAGTCGGATCGCCCGGAGCTCCAGAAGGTTGATATGGAGCCGGGACTCCGCCTGAGACCAGAGGCCTCTGATCTCCGCCTCTCCCATGTGACCGCCCCATCCCAGAAGGGACGCGTCCGTCACAACTTTGTGCTCTGGCTGGGGAAGGGAGAGGGATCTGCCCGTGACCCATTGCCGGTTCGAGAGCCACCACTGCAACTGCCGTGCAGTTCCCTCCGAGATCTGAATGTAATCGGACAGGTTCCCCTGATGCTGCGCCCACTGGAACTTCAGGTCCCACTGCTGAGCCCGCATATGCCATCTGGCATGATCGACCAGCAGGATGCAGGAGGCCATGAGGCCCAGCAGCCTCAGGGTCATCCGTACCGAAACCCAGGATAGAGGCTGAAAGATCGGAATCATAGCCTGAATATCCTGGACCCGCCGTTCGGGAGGATAGGCCCGAAACTGCGTTGTGTCCAGAACTGCTCCGATGAAAAGGAGCTGTGGAGAAGGAATCAGGTGCGACTTCGGCACATTGATGGAGAACCCCAGCGAGTGCAGGAGTCCGGCTGTAGTCTGGAGGTGGGAGACGACTGCCTGGGACGAGCCCGCCTTCAGCAACCAGTCGTCGAGGTAGGGGAAGACTGGAACCCTTGCCCGGCGCAGATGAGCTGCGACCACCGACATCACTTTCGTGAACACCCGAGGGGCGCTTGTAAGGCCAAATGGGAGCACGATGAACTGAAAATGCTCGTGGCCTACCGTGAACTGCAGGTAACGCCGGTGGGCTGGCAGGACAGGGATGTGAAAATATGCGTCCTGCAAGTCCAACGCTACCATCCAGTCTCCAGGGTTGAGGGCAGTCAAGACCTGAGCTAGGGTGAGCATCTTGAACTTCTCCTTCCGGAGGAAGCGATTGACGTTCCGGAGGTCCAAGATAGGACGCATGTCCTCCTTGTCCTTTTTGGGCACCAGAAAGTAGTGGGAATAACAACCACGCCCTACTTCTGGGGTCGGAACGCGCTCGATGGCCCCCTTGGCCAAGAGGGCCGCAACTTCCTGCTGAAGAAGCACCAAGTGATCCCCCGACATGCGGTGGTATTGAGTTGGCATGGCTGGGGGGGGGAGGGAAGTCTCGAAGGGGAGGGAGTAGCCCCTTCGGACAATGTCCAAGACCCACCTGTCCGATGTGATGGTACGCCAGTGGGGAAGATGATGGCGGACCCTGCCCCCCACTGGCGTGCTGTGGACCTGAAAGGATGGACTAGGAGGGCTTGGAGGCCGCGGACGGGGCGGAGGTGGTGGTCTGACCCGCACGCTGGTTACCCGACCCGCCTCGGCGGGAGCCACGTCCTCGGCCACGCGAAGGCGCTTGCTGCGCGGGCCGGTGGCTGGGCAATGGACGTGACTGGGCGCCCCTTCCGTGGCCACGAAAAGAGCGAAAAGCAGACGGCTGCGGAGGGCGCGAGGCGGAGAGGCCCAAGGACTTGGCCGTAGCCCGCGAGTCCTTAAAGCGCTCCAGCGCGCTGTCTGCCTTATTGCCAAAAAGGCGGATACCATCAAAGGGCATGTCCATAAGGGTGTTTTGGACATCGCCCGAGAAACCAGTGGTCCTCAGCCAGGCGTGACGGCGCAGCGCCACTGTCATCGCAAGCGATCTGCCCAGCGAGTCAGCGGTGTCTAGGCCACATCTGATTGTGAACTTTGCCGCGTCTCTCCCGTCTGCAATAACACGGGTGAGTAGTGTCAGGACCTCCTCAGGACACTTAGGCAGCACTTGCACCACCGAATCCCACAGAGAGTGGGAATAACGGCCCAAAAGGCAAGCGGTGTTCACGGACTGCAAGCCAGCACTGGAGGAAGAAAACATCTTCTTCCCAAATTGCTCCAGTTTTTTGGATTCCCTGTCCGGCGGAGCCGTAGGGAAGGCGCTCTGGGAGGTAGAGGCTGGGACAACCAAGCTCTCGTGGTGGGGTGTTGGGAGAGGAACAAGGGGTCGCCCGGGGCTGGGCGATGGCGTCGGGCTACGTTCCTGTCCACAGGAGCCCCTGTGGTGGGCCTGGACCAGGTGCCCAAAAGAACGTCAGAAAGCGCGTCGTTGAACGGCAGCAGTGGCTCCGAAGAGGTAGCCGCCGGCTGAAGCACTTCCGTCAGGAGGTTATTCCTGACAGCCACTGTAGGGAGCTCGAGGCGCCAGGCCGCGGCCGCCCTACGCAACACCGTTGCATAACTTGCTCCCTCCTCCGTAGCCACGGAAGGAGGAGACAGCATGCCAAGGTCTGGAGAGGTGTCCAGGCCACTGGCATCACCCAGTTCCTCTGCCCAGTCCTGGTAAGGCTCTCACTGAGCTGTGAGGGTCCTCCGACCCCTCCCAGTCCTCCTCGTCCTCCAATACAGGTGAAAAGTATGGAGGGCGGACATGAGGGAAGAAAGGTCCCATCGGCGGAATCGGCGTCGACCGACGCCGATCCGGCGCCGTGTCCGGTTCCGGGGAGAACATGGGGACGGCGTCGTCCGGGGCGTCGGACGGCGCAGAGAATGGTACCGGAGTGGTCGGCGCCGGTGGAGGTGTCGTTAGGTCAACCGGCGTCGACCGGGATCCAGGCCTGGATCCGAGGGGGTCCTGCGGCGCCGGAGCCGCCGGAGACACCGGGGCCGGAGCCGCCGGTGGTCCAGAGGGAGGATCCCCACTGGGGCCCGCAGGCGCACCGGGGTAACCCTTAGGCCCGAAGATGCGAGCCATGGCCGACAAGAAGTTTTGGATGTCGGCCGGAGTCGACGTCGGACCCGGAACAGGCGGGTAGTCCGGCGTCGGCTGTTCGGGTATCCCCGGAGCCGCGGGGGCGGTACCAACAGGACCCTCCGCCGAGTCGCGAGACCGGCGAGGGGAGGTCTTGGAGCGATGCTTCTTTGACCTCTTGTGCTTCGCCGTACCTGAGGACGAAGACTTTGACCCCGACGAATGACGATGGCTCCGCGACCGGCCCCTCGACCTCTCCCGGGACCGGGACCTCGAGCGGCGCGGAGCCGAGTGCCGGGCCTCGAGAAGCTTTCGAGACCGCTCTCGCAAAGCCTTCGGGGCGAGGGACCGACACTCGGGGCACGACGTGGGGTCGTGGCCGCGCCCCAGGCAGAAGAGACACTCTCGGTGCGGATCCGTAATCGACATCATGCGATTACAGACCTCACATGGCTTGAAGCCGGGCATCCCTACTGACACCGTTGGAGTCGAAACGACTCGAAAACTGGGACAAAAAGTCTCAAAAAAGATTCAGTCAAAAAATGACTGGGGCACTGCTCAATCCGGATCTGCGCTTACTGGCGCGGAAAAAGAAAGAACTGACGCCAGCGTGCATGTGCGGCGTCTAAGTATTGGCCGCGACGTCATCCCGGGGATCACGACGCCGACGACGGACGCGGAGCCGCACGACGCCGCCTACCGACGCGCAGGGGTACTGCTACGCAAAAACTTTCCGGATCCAGCCTGACGCCTGGGGATATTCTAAGGTAAGGAATCTGTCACTAACGTGTCTCTTTCAGATCCCTGGACTTGCCAGTCCCTAGAACCCCAGACTGATTTTAAGTCTATTGTGTCCTTCCATAGGTCAAAACCCTGTTCAGACAGTTGGGCAATAAAGGAAGCAGAGTAAATCTGTTTGGTATTTGTCAACATAATTTTCAGTGCTGATGTTGGTATAACCTTATAATAGTATGAGGTTGGGTCAGTGGTGTTCAAACCTGAAAAATATGAAAATTTCTGTGCAAATGTCTGCAAACTACCCTTTGGTGGTGTAGGGCAATGTTCCCACTGATGGTACTCAAACACATTTCTAGGCGAAATAGATTTGTGCAGGAAATGATGACCATAATGTTGGTAACAGTACAAAGTGTCATAGTCTGAATTACTTTCTAACATTTCAGTGTTCGGAAATGCAGCAGTTTTTCTAAATCAGACAACATGTTATTAACAGTTTCAGTGTCCCAATCATCAGAAAATGTACTGGAGGTAATGATATCACTTAATGAAATTTTAAATAAATGTGGAATTTTTAAAAGTTCAGTCGGACCGAATATTTTGAAATCAACCTTGTCCCAAACTATACCATCTGGTATAGGAACCGCTGTGATGTTCACTGATAACAAGTCTCTCTGTTCACGATGAGACGATTGATGTGGTTTTAAAATCAAATTAACTTTCGGGGCTGTAGAGCTCTGTTTAAGATATCGTCCATTAATAAGCATGCTAAAAGTTATTACTAAGCCTAGCCAGAAAAGAAAAAATAGAATCCCAGTAATTACCCAAAGTTCAATCCAAGGCGATACCAGGTAAGTCTTTTTAAGAAAGTTCAGAAAGTCTTTAGCTTGCTGTTTACGTGATTTTTTGGCTGGCTGGCTGGCTTCAAAGTTCATGAAGTAGCCAGAAGCAGTTCGATCAATTGTAGGAATTGCATCGGGATTTGTTGAAATCGCATTTTGCTCTCGTCGAGGCATGTTGACGTAGACGTCTGAATTTGGTCTGATTGCAACCTGACTGTTGTTCTGAGTTTCATTTTGTAGATGAACTTCGGGTTCAAGGGGAACGAGTTCCATAGCATTGTTGCTTAGTCCTTCATTCCTCACAGGAGGCTCTACAAACGTGATGAGTCTTTCTGTTTGAACTTCTTGGATTGTAGCGAGAGGAGGGCGTCTGCTACTGTGGAGTCCACAAGGCCTACTGTTCAGTATTAGCCACATAGTGTGGTTTGATTCAGTGGCGTAACGAAACTTGAAGGAGCCCCCCTGCAAAGTACATGGAGGGGGCCCCCCATGCTCTGGACCCAGTCAGGAGCTCTCAGGCCAGGGCCGGACTAGGAACCCAAAGCAGCCCTGACATATTTTGTCAGACCAGTCCCTCTATGCTCTATGGTACGTAGCGAGCCAGCCTGACTCTTGCAAGTGGGCTTGGGGCAGGGGGGTGTTCTCTCCCAATAATATTTTTTTTTATTGCAAAAGCTGTGCATTATACAACATATTTTTCATTGTATATTCAAATTTATTAACTTTTGAAACATAGTAAATGATGACCTTACAGTGCATTGGGATAGCCAGTCATACCCACATTCTTACAGAGAACATAGAAAATAGACCAGAGAAGCACCACTAAATCTGTATGGCTTTCTTTTGCACGTTTTCCATCAAAGGTCACTGCTTTGTCTGTAATGTTTGGCACTTGAGGGCAGAGCGTGGGTGGCAGACAGAAGCCACATGGAAGTCTGGCTCATTTTGGTCTCGAGGATCCGACCAAGAAGAGCTGAGCCAGAGCAATCATCTGCACGAGGGTCCGATCTAGCTGCTGTGCCGGAGCTGGTCAAGGCCCATCACCCAACTGGAAGCAGGATATCAGGAGAGAGGAAAAAGGCCAGGCTGAGCCTACCTCCCACCAACCCTCATTTAGAAAGCAGCCTGCACAACTGGGGGCTGGCAGGCACTGAAAGCATCCCAATAGAAGCAACGCTTTCCCACCACCTCTCCCCGAGAAGAGAAATACAGAACCCCCAAAGAGGAAGAATGCAAAGAGGTTCTGGGTCCGGTTCCTGCTCAGGTGGAAATATGCCTCAGAGGAGCTGGCACTGCCCACGAAGACTGAGGCGATGCAGCTGGAAAACTGCCTGATGGTGCCCTTCACCCACGCAAGGGAGGTGGCTTTATAAACCTTCTTGTGCCCACCCCCTTCCCTTGTGTGTCTTAGTGCACTTAAGTAGACCTCTATCTGCCTGCAGCACTCTTTAAATCAGCAATGGTATGCCGTATCACAGCCCGGTAACATAACACAATATAAAAACATAACAATGTAACACATAGAAAAACTTGGCACACCATACTATTGAACAACATAACATATCATGCAATTTCATTATACCATAACCCAACATACATGACATAGCAGCTCTTATATGGTGGTCCGATTCTTACGATGTTGCTCTCATAGTTTTATGTTTAATATAACCTTTCATTTAAAACAGCAGGATCACAGATTTTTAACGTTTTCAAAATCATCTTTAGAGTCGCACTTTCATCAAACAATCTACTACACTCTGTCTCGTGTTAAAAACCACAATGGTGCAACCTCAAACAGGGCTCGTCTGAGGCATGCACTCAAATATGGAGTCCTGCCCCTTATACGGTCATCCAAGAAATCAGGCATCCGAAAGCCCTGCCAAGCTAACTAACACATAAGGCAGCCTCACCCATGCAACCCAGGGCATTACAGACAGGATTTTGAAAAAACTGCTTTTCTGAAAAATGGTCACATGTTTGTTTTATTTAATCTAATAAGGTGTCAATAAAATTCATCTTACTAATATGCTTCTTACTATTATGACCACATTATCAATACTTTCAGCCACTGTAAAACTAGATCATAAATATGCCCACCAACACTTCCTGTCAATGGCATGGGCTGCACTGGCAATGTGGTGTCAAGAACACACACATGCTGGAGAAAGTATCTCTTTCTAATAAATATTAGTCAATGGTGGCTTGCGTATTCGAACTGACATATTACTAACTTGGTAGCAAACCATAGCATCCTTAGTCAGTTGTTCTCAAAATAGCTACATTGTGTATTGTTTAATCCTTTGCACCGTAGCAATGACAAGGACCACTTCAAGACTGCGTTATGACGGAAAGGCAGACATTGCACTGTAGAAAATACAGGGGCATACAAGGTAGGTCCAGGAGAGCCAGGGCCTTGCCAAATATTTAGGATATCCAAATAGAAGACATCTACATAAAATGACTCTAAATTGCATTTGTTTACATAGCGCATGGATAGCTGAATATCTTGCATGGATCCAGTTCTCCTAGACCTATGTTGGACACCCCTGAGAGACTCAACGTTTTCATTTCTTGCCGAGGAGGCACAGAAAGAAAAAGTAGCAAGAGTAGCTTTGTATTTCAAGTGGCTGCTGAATTTTAACAAGTGTAGATTTTAGAGCTGACAGTTCTAAAAGCAAATCGGCTACAGTGCCAAATGACCAACCATGGACAGACACACAGATAACCCAGGCTAAAAAGATGCATGGACATTTGAAAAACCGGTCTGCACCAGGGAAGTGCAGCCCAAGCCGATAAAAAAGTAATTAGTGGAGGTGGCAGCCTACACAAAAGTTAGTGGAAAGTGCTGGAGGCGCTTTTCTGCCTGCAGATACACTCTTTTTGTGTAATCTAAGTATATTTGTTCATTTCAGAGTAAAAGAGGGGAGCGGAGATCTATCTTGAACAACGTTTCGAAGGTTTTTCATTTTTTTATTTAATCAAAACAATGTCCACAGTTTTGTTAAAAAAAGAATTGTTCCAGTACTGATATGACGGCCTTGAGTTTTCTCAAGTTGAAAGGAGATGGTCTCCTGCACTGTAAAGATTGGTTTAAATTGCTTTTGTTTGGGTTTTTCATTTGAAGTGTGTACACTACTGGGCAGTCTGACGAAGGCAGATAATTAGCAAAGGTGCCGAGGGCGTTTGGTGTGGACAGGCAGGAGAGCAGAGTTGCAGAGACTTGTCCTGGACAGGTAGACTGGCTCACAGGAGTCGGCTCCTTAACACTGAGCAGTCAACACTGGGGTGGCACTTCGTTATAGTGCGGCTGGGTCTTGGATTAAGGCTCATGGTCTCATACTGTACAGAAGAGCGGCAGACGTGCGGAAGCAGGGGCCTCTAGCCCAGGTGCATCCTCCACCTTAGCTATAGAAAATACAGTTCGATGATCCAGCCAGTGCCAGATCAGTGAAAGGATGTAGCAGACAGGCTCTCACCACTAAAGGCACACATCAATGGTTGAAATAGCAAATACATCCAACTCATACAGTGCATGTTGCACTCATTGAATAGTGGTTTCATCTGAATCTGTATTCAGCCTAATGTTATGGCCTATGACACAGTAATTTTACTCAAAAAGTAAAACATACTAAGACGACTTTCTTCAAACTGCCGCCCTTTGCAGCAAATCTCTTATTATCCTGAAAGGCATGAAGTCTTTCTGGAAGAAGCATGCATGCCAACAGCTGCGACAACATAAGACGCCGGCCGACTTTGTGTGGCCTCCAACAAACAATTATGTATATATTAGCATGTTTAATTTATATTTCAAGGAGGAAACTGCAGGTGATTAGGCTGCATCTGAATTATCTCCTGGCCTTAAAAATGTGCTTGTAATGCTTAACCGGTCTAACTCGGTACGGATGCGCGCTAAACTCCTCCGTATCAGTAATTGGGACTGCTGACCTTTTGCTGTTACCAGTTGGTGAGGCATAATGAATGCTATGGTATCGGCCCAATATCCCCAGGGCCTGCCAGTTACTCCATGCCTCCCTTTATTACATCAAGGTAGAAAGAAAAGGGCTGTTGGTGGACTCACCTGTTTGGGGGACACCAGCTAGTCCAGCGCTAGCTAGCCTCACTACTTCTTTAATCCCCAGGAATCACAGCCCTTCAGCAGCTGAAGGATGCCAACATGGCCGGGGAGAAGGCTGCTGCAGGACGCATGAGACCATTTTGCTCTTTGCTGCTTGCCACCTCTGTAGTCTGACTCTGATAATGGACTCTTACTGAAGGTGCAGGCTGGATGTGTGAGGGTCCGTAGTCAAACACTGAATCCTGCTTTAGTCATCCATCCAGGGCTTCTGCAAGAGCCCTTCACCCACTCCTGCAATTAACAAAAACCCTGGCCTGGCTTCCTGTAGAATCAGTGGCTTCCTAAAATGTAACAATAAAGTGTTACTTACATTTCTTCAGAGCAGTGTCAACCTATTGCACTGTCTCTGCACAAAGAACAGATCAAGTTGCTGTCTGCTGAATATCAGGACAAGCAAGGTGCATGGCTGAGGGGTCCCGGGGGGCCTCCTGCACCTGGGTGGGGGGGGGGGGAGGTTAAGCCCCTTTGCGTGCACACACATTCACACACAGAGTTCTATCATCTGTCTCTACCTCACAGCATTGCTTCATCCTTTGAACTTCCTTTTGACCTTCTCCTGATCACTGCTCCTGTTTCTTTCTGCACTCCAGCACTCTGATTCACAGATAAATCCTGGGGTGCCTTCCCTTCCAGGCCTCTGTACACAAGCAAGAAACAAAAGCTATACATTGCAACTGTTTCTTTTTTGTGTGCAAGATCTTCAGAACACTGCTACCTGCCCAAAGACAGGCTGAAGCTAAACAGAACTGATGTGCATTGCTCAGACCTGTGCTTCAGCACTCACTTCAGTGTGGGGGCCGAGGGGGCCCCTTCAAGTGTAGGGAAGCCTGGAGCTGCAAACTTTCTCTGGCCCAAGTCAGCTATGTGCTGCCTCATAGGAGCAGTACCCTGTGTGAATACTCTCTCTGGGGCCCCCACTCCCATCCTTGTTCCAGCCGGGCTCTGACTGAAGAGAAACAATGCAACTTGTTACTTTGTTTCTCTTCAGTCCTGGGTCAACCCGAGGAGCTCAGAGCAGGCTGCACACTGCAGCTGCTTTAGAGCAAGCCTCTCACAGCTCTCTACAGATGAGCTGAGGGGGGCCCCCTTCATGTGCTGAAGACTGGGGGCCCCCCGCACCACGGGGGCTGCGTGGGTGTTTGTTACGCCCCTGGTTTGATTAAGTCGATTGAGACAAATCTTTTCTCCTTTTTCCCGGCAAGAGGTGGCAAAAGAACAGTTCGTGTTCCTTGAATTGCTAGGACAGGTACAGGCTTTCTGTATGATGGTCCAAATTCTTTCTTGTCCGCTATTTTCTCTCTGACCAGATCCCCGATCTTTGGGATCCAGACAGGTCTTGCTGTGTTTGCCTTGACTTCCTCAGTGGCGGTCTGTTTCTGGACAACGTTGCTTTGTTGTGTCCTGGATTCATTTAGATCCTGTAAAACAGCCAAACGATCATCGTTATCAAATTGTTTCTCATCCGCCACTGTGCCTTCATACTCAAGATCAGCTACCCACATACCTGTCCCAAATAGGACCTCATATGGAGTGACACCCCCTAGAGAATTTCTTGGCTGGTTGTTTAGTGCTCTTTGTACCCCATAAAGGTGACTGACCCAACTACCGCCCTTGCCCAATACCCTAGCTGTTAAAGATTGCTTTAAGTCCCGGTTTTTCCTCTCCACAACCAAATTTCCCTCAGGATGGTACGGAGAGGAGTACCGCAGTGCAATGCCCATATTTTTCATGGCCTCTTTGTAAGCCCGAGAGCTAAACGCCGGGCCACGGTCAGAATGTAACGTGCCAACTGCGTATGTCCCGATAAAGACTTGCAAATCTTTTATAACAGTTCGAGCGTCAGCCGAGCGCTGAGGCCAAACCCATAGGAATCTTGAGCAGGAATCCACTGCAACCATGATGTACTTGTAAGCCCCATCAGATTGTAAGGGGCCGCAGTGGTCCAGATACACACATGCGAGGGGTTTGTCAGATATTAGTAATGGTGTCTGCGCCGGGCGTGCTCTGGTGGAGCCTTTCATCTGTTGACAGATGTCGCATTTCAAGACATAGTCTTTACTTTGCTTTGTTAGACCGGGCCACCAATAGCGCTGTTTCAACAATGAAATAGTCGCTGTAACGCCTGTGTGTGCAGAGCCCAAACCCTCGTGTGCTGCTAGTATTAAACCTTGCCTACGATCCATATTTGGTATTACTCTGTCCCCCACTCCAGGAATCTCAGCATATGGAATGTTGTTTGCATCTAACTTGTAGGAGTACTTGAGTGGAAATTTCTTTGGTACTGCTCCGCTGTTTTTGCTTGAAGCAATGACAGCGACCATAATCTCACCGTCTATCCTCGTTTTTGAACGAGTGATTGCAGCTACGGAAGCCGTTCGCACAGCCCCCTTTGCGGCTTCATCAGCTAATGAATTCCCTTCAACGTGAACGCCATCACGTTGATGACTCAGTGTGTGTATCACGTGAGCCCTTGGTAGGTCGTTTTTCAACTCCACTACCTGTTCCCATAGCATTTTATGCTTAATTGTGCCACCTTTCGCGTCCTTAAACCCGTTTAGTTCCCAATGATGTAGATACTCATTGAATGATTACACACAGTAAAAGGAATCACACACAATTAGTGTGGGGAATTCGTGATCCGTATTTACTAGTGCCAGTATCAGTGTTTTTAACTCTGCCAACTGAGCCGTGCAGTCTCCTAGAGATTGCGATTTGGTGCAACTTGGATGGAACTTCCCATCCCGCATGCGACCTTTAACGATTGCACACGCTGCATTGTTGCTTACTCCCTATGGCCGGTTGAGCAGATCCGTCAGTGTAAATAATATATTCATACTGATCGAGAGGCAATATTTCATTAGGTAGATATTCTTGTTCGTATTGCAGAAATGCTTGTGTTTTTAGACTTGGATCAAATCTGTATTCAACGTCCGTTGCAGTAAGAGAATTAGCCCATTGTATCCATCTTGGATGTAAAGCTTTTGCATTTGGAATGCTAGCCTTTGTAACAGCTTCTAAAACTGGTACTGGGGTTACGACAATTATGCGTTTCCCCTGAACCAGTGCTCTCTCTCTTGCTACAGCGGTCTGAACTGCTGTCAGGATTTTTTCTGTTGAAGTGAAACGCATTTCTGCGTTTGTGTACAGGTGTGATTTGTATGCGATCGGTACTGTTTCTCCTTCATTGAAGGTTAAGTAAGTGTACCCGCATTGACCCGCTATTACACGGATCACCAAGTTGCGTACATTTACGCGTGTCTGTAAGTGGTTGGAAGCAATCATGTCTGCTTGTAATGAACGTAGGATATTTGAATGTTCCTGTGTCCAATGTTTGACTGAAAAGTCAGGTTTTATTAAGTCGCAGAAAGGTTTTACTTTTTCTGCGTAATCTAAAATGTATGTTCTGTCGAAATTTAGGAATCCCAGTATTGATTGTAAATTCTTTAATGATTTTGGAGGCTGGAGCAGCGCACACTTTTCTAAAAAGTTAGCTGCCAGGCTCTTTCGTTTCACTTGACAGCTCATATCCTAAAAACAGGACATTGAGGTGGGCGATTTTAGATTTCTTAAAATTGAATTTGTAGCCCCCAGAGGCGAATCCCATGATAATGGTGCTCACCCTGGTCATGTGCTTTTTTAAGTCATCGTCCGTCAGATAAATATCATCCACATAGGACAATGCTTCCTCATCAAAATTTTGGAGTAACTCTGTTACTCTTGCTGAGAAGACCCCCGGGCTGTTCTTATACCCCTAGGGGAGATGACAAAATTGCCGCTGGGCCCCTAACGCTGAGAATGCAGTCAAATACCTGCTTTCAGGTGCTATATTTTGGCAGAAAAATCCATTTGAGATATCCAATGTAGTTTTGTATTTTTTCCGCACAATGTTATTCATTAATGCGGCACTGTGTGCGTTTTGGACAGCGAATGTCTTTGTGCATGAGTTTAAATGTCTGTAATCTAAAACTAGACGATATGTGTTGTCCGGTTTCGATACTGGAAACAAAGGATTGTTCATTGGTGAGGTGCATGTTTCAATCACCCCTTGGTATTCAAATTGATCTAAGATCTCCCTGACTTGTTTTTTAGCTTCTTGCTTTATTGGGTTTTGCCTCTGAGCATTTGGTGAAACTTTTAACGGGATCACGTGGTGGGTTGAATCCTCATCCCACCCAGCATGATTTTTGTATAGTGCTGGAGCTAGGGCAACCGCCCACTCCTGAGCATAAGCATGTTTAAGATGTATGGGAATGAGGTCGGAGAATGATGGAAAAATTATAGTTTCTCCCCTGGGGCACTCCATGACGAATGTTGGCGGCCAATCTTGTTCTGCTAATAGGATGTCATAACCGGATGACAGATTTTCCCAAAAGAGACCTTTGACTTTCCTGGGCTTGTCCCCCTCCATTTGGAGTGTTATTTCGTGTAACTTATGTGGGACGCTCACCCTGGTGTCTGGTGTTTCCACCGTGATGTAATCATTCAAGTCCGCTGTCACCAGAAATTCCTTCAGGTTCTGGCGAGCTATTGTTACTTCTGCCGCACTGTCTAGCATCGTCAGAGCCCATTCCCCGTTCAAAAGCTGCGTCCTCAGAATTCTGGGCATGTCTGATCTTTATGCCTGCAACTTTCTTTTTCTTAAACTGCGGTTTTGATTTTGGTTTTTCTTCTTTTTTGGAAGTATAGTCTTGAGCGCGCTGCTTGTCTCTGGACTTTGTACGCCCCTCTTTGTGTTCTGACCGTCCTTCTCTCTCTCTGAGTTTTTCATCGAGCCCTGAAAGGAACGAGAGGAACGTGTATCAGTATCCTGATACCGGTCAGGTTTCCTAATATTATCCCTGTTCCTAAGGTTGTACCTCTTTTCAGAGGGCTCCTGTGGAGGAGATCTGCCTCGGGATTGAGATCTGTTTTTAAAATGTTGTTGTTTTTTATTATCCCACTTCTTTTTAGAAGAAGCAGGCGCCTGATTGGTAGTGTCCTTTTCAGGACTACCCATCAGTAGTGGTTTTATTGCTTTCCCACCCAAACTGTCTCCGCCTAATTCTGCATACGCAGTTTCAATTATTTTGGGCAGTTCGTGTTGTTGATCCAATGGGCTGAACTCCCTTAGGCGTTGGCGGATTGCCACTGAAGCTGCTTCCCCTTTAATATTAGCTAGTATTATGGCTGATACCTGGTCATAGTTATTTAATAACTTCATCCCTAAGTTTAGGGCAGGTTCTGCTCCGTACTCATTTTGTATTTGTCACAATACATCAGGTACTACTGCTAATGAAGGAATTCCATGTGTTCTGGTATATATGGCAGAAAAGACTGTACCCCAAGAGGTGCAGTCCCCTACTTGTGGTGTTATCCCCATGGGCAAGCAGATTGTTAACATTCTGTGTTTTTCAAATGGGGTAGTATTCGGAAATAATGCCTCTAGCTGAGTTACCCAGAATGTCATTTGTTCACGTTTCGTGGGCATTTTGCCCATTACTGCGTGTAATGTTTGTGGTGTAATTTTAGTTGTTGTACCCTGAATTTGAGTACCATTTGTTGCAACTGAGGTTGGTTGGACTGTGAAAGTCCTCATGACAAACTGTGTTAGGTTTCTGTAGATTTTAATTAACTCCTTGTGTTGTAAGAGTAAGTCTGGCTGTGGCACTGTGTCAATCTCTGGATGTGGCGTGTAAGCCACAAGTATTGGCCATGTTGCACCGTCTCCTCTGAGCGGGCCTAATCTCACTCTGTTTCTTATATGAGGTAGGGAGCCTTTAAACCAGTATAGGTGTTCCTGGTAAGTGAGTGGAACTTCTATGTCCTCGAACGGACCATATTCCTGTGGTGCATCTCCTTCTACATAGTAGTGAAATGTCTGTGTTCTTGCATTTGCTGCTGGGAATGTAACCCACGAATAAAATACCTCTGTTTTATTTGATTCGTGTGCCTCAATCACAAATGCTACTATGCCACCCCTAGCTTGTAAGCCATTTTCTAATAGTTTCAGGGTGATAGTCAATCTCCCCTTTCTCGCCTTTGGACACGGGTAGGATTTCAAGCAGCGCCAGGACACCTTCGGGTAGCAGTTCGCGCTTTAGAAATGTCAATAACATTAACATTAACATAGTACGTCTAAATTTGGGTGCAATTTGAATTGCATTCGCATCTTCTTCCTCGTCTGACAAGGGCAGTGGCATTCGCAGTGGGTCTAAGACCGGGGTAGTAGTCATTGTGTACAGAACACTGACTAACGTTTCAAGGAAACTATGATAAGGTGTTTTGCACAATTTTAGGAACAAAATGTCCTTCAAGCTTGATCAACCAACAGCCAATAAATAGGATATCTCGCCTACTCAGCTGTGGCGGAATTTGTGCCCACCCACTCCAGACGTCTCTGGTGTTTTGTGAGTAGGGGTCTCTGAGAATAGCACGACTGAACTACTCAGATTCTACTGTTAAATAAGAGCCCATCCATCGTTGGTGGCGCCATGTCGTGTAGTTCCTATAGTACCCATGCCGGACCTGCACGTTTGGATAACATAAACTGTGGGCTTGGTGGCAGACTGATTCTGTACACCCCCACCGAGAATGTTAGCCTGTTTGCAAAAGCTAGCTCAAAGTGCCACTAGTGTCTCCTCTTATCGGGGAGAGATTAGTTTCTGGCAACCTCAGAACATGACAACCCTGATCTCTCAAGATCGTGGAAACAATGTACTACTTTTCGCTCAGCCACTCGTGCTTATTTAGTTTATCTCAGAGGTACACAGAATAAACAGTCTGGACGTTTCAATAAGGATTTATTGAACAGTTGTTATTCTCGTGTAAAGTATATGAGCTAAAACAACCATTAGACAGTAGCAGAGATATAGGATTAGCAGTACTATGAATATAAAATGATAGTACAGTTCTATCATCTTGCAATAAGCATGAATAAATACATGAATATAAAATGCATTGATAAAAGCGAGTGCGTACTCCTACGATGCCTATCTAGATGTACCTAAGTGTACCTAGCATGTGAGCAGGTGTGCAGCCAAGAATCCCTCTAGGATTTGGTTGAACCCCATTACCTGAAG